>PNEQ01032231.1:26291-67230 GCA_003012365.1 Medauroidea extradentata
TATATATATATATATATATATATATATATATATATATATATATATATATATATATATATATATATATATATATATATATATATATATATATTCCGACTCAGGTATCTATTATTTTCTTATACGGTCGGTCAGGTGTAAACATTGTGTTTATCACTCATGTGACAATATTCATACCAACCATAGAATGAAGGAGGCGGAATTAAAAATGGTTGAAATAAAAAATTTAAGCAGGGCCTTAAAAATGTTGACCATCGTGAATTTCCTTCATCAATATTGTTCTTGTTATACTGGCAGCTTTGTATTCAGGATGTCAGAAAAAAAATAATTATTATATGATTGTTACAGCTGGGATTATGTATCGCGAAAACGTTATGTGCCAACATACTCTTTTTCAATACTTTATTGCATAGCTCATGGGATGTAATATCACTGTGAATTATTTCGTTCAAGTAGGTCAGTTGGTTTTCACTATTTGCATGGCAGCAGAACAAGCAAATTTTCACTTTGATGCACCGTTAGGAGAAAATAACGACAGCTAAAATTGTTTTGTAACAGGAAACTACACTCACGAGTATTGTCTATAAAACTAACACTATTTCATAAAAATATAAAATTATGACTTTACCGCACTTGAATACCCTTAAGCTCTGCTTCATGGTAAGTGATTGGTTGTTTTTAAATCATAACGTCTTTGGGATCTACCAGCAAATCGCAGACGGGTGTTGTCGCAGTGATGTTTTATTCTCATTGGCACAGTCAAATGAGTGACGCCTCTACAAGAATACACGCTACCAATAACTACGCACCAGAGCTGCAGATGTGAACGTGAGGCATTGGAACAACACGTTGCATAATTCTTTTCACCAAAAATCATTGCCTCTATTTCTAGGGCCCGGTAGTTTTCGCGAAAATATTTCTGTAGCACTTCGTTTCAGTGCCTTACGTGCGCACCTGCATCTCGGCTTTGTGGTCAGTGATTGGATGCCCTAACCAACGTCTGGAGGTTAAACCCGCAAATCACAAACGTGATGTGCGGCAGTTATCCGTGTACTGATTGGCACAGTCAAATGAATAACGACTCTGCACAAAAACACTCTTGTCAATAACCTTGAAGTTGAGGTGCAGGTGTGCACGTAAGACACTGAAACAAAGTGGGCAAAAATCTTTTCGTGAAAACTACCGGGCCCAAGATGTATGTCTCCGAAAGATTAAACTGTTAAATCGGCCGTATTCATAATTATTTTGGCCTGAAGTTAAGCAACGTGTGGACGTTATAGATTAATATGTTTGAAATTTACGAACAGGATTTTTGTTGAACTTATGAAAGAAGCCGGTCATCATATATTACATAAATATCGGTACTGATAAAGTTATCTTAGATTACGAAGAGTACTTTGGGCGGTCATTATTAGTCGGGTAGAAAACGTTCACTAATTCGATGCAGTGGATCATGTCCGGGTCAGAGTACGTAGGCCGCTGATATAGTTACTCACGATGCTATTCAGAGCACATGTCTATGGTTCTTGGTAAAACTCACGTTTTATCTAAGACTTGTTTTTAGACCGTTTATTAACGTTCCCCAGTTGTATGCCATTTGGCTTATTTAGGGATGGCTTACAAAACTATACGGACACCTATTTATGTTTTTTTCCTGAAAGGGAGCAGGTATCGGAAAACCGTTACACAGGAAATTTGGAAAATGTTCGTACTATTTAGTTTCTTTTTTAATATAAGATTGTATAATTTTGGCTAGTTATTGGCTTCGAGAAAATTTAATTAAGTCGATAACTAGCCAAAATTACAGATACTTACTTTTTTTAATTAGGCTATATAGTAGGCCTACAAACAATTTAGATCATTTATATGTAACAGTAACGGTTCTGCGATATTTTCTCACTTTCAGAAATAAAATATTAAATAAAAAACAGGAATCCGTGGCCTTAAACCAAGTAAACGACATGAACATCCACGCCAGCGCTTGGTATTTGAACCCAGAATCTCTGGAACAGTAAGTCGGCGTGCTACTGATCACGCTACGGAGGCTGTGTTTCCCTGTGGTTTAAAAACGCCGTCCGCTAATTAAAAACATGATTACTAAGCTCCTCAGAAGCTAAAAATGACTCTCACTTTGTTGTAGCCGAAAAAAATATCAACCGTAAAAATAAAAAAATAATAATCACAGAAGCCTGCATTGTACTTCACCACATATTTTCCACAAATAAAATAACAGTTTGAAGTCCCATTGAAAAATGTTTTCTACGAAAACACTTTACGCTTGTTTAGTCCTTAGCGCCTAGAGACGGGGGAGGGGAGAGGGTGTTACATTCGACTTATCGCCTTCCCCGTTACCGTGCCTCAAACGTAAAATAAGCTAAGGTCCATATAAATCTTCATTTGAATCCTTAATTATTTCGATAAATGCATCGTGTAAATAGATCACGGCATAAATAGTACTTAAACTATTCTGCTAATAAAATAATATATCGGCCGTGAATGCACTAAAAACTTACATGTCACACAAGAGCAAAATAAAGGGCTGTATGTAGAAAACCGTGATGCATAAATTATAACTAAATGTTTATACAGTTTTTTGAAAGTCAGTGCAAAAATAGAATAGTAGAAATCAGCTATACCAAATCAGTATATAACTAAATATACTGAGCAATAAGTAAAGTGTACAGTAAATAGTTTTCTTGAATTCAGCTATTAAGGACTCCCAACATTTCCAAGATTCTCAAGCTCATATTTAATTAAATTCGGTTTAACAAGAAGCAAATATAGTTTATCACCTACTCTTTTATTTACCATGTTCAATAATAAATGTAATGTTTCACAATCTCTTGTCAAAATGTTTACCTTTCTTGGTGGTTAATTTCTATAGAACGTATCTACAAATTGTGTCTACATATGGAAGATTTAGAGAAACCCGCAATCAGGCGTGTAGGCCGAAGTGGTTACATAAATTCGATCCCCGGTAACTTCTTTCGAATGCAAAATCCTTAACATTGGTGAGCAGTACACATTTCCGCTTAACAACAGCAGTTAAGAAAGGCTTACAAAAATGTAGCCCAAAGTTAATGGAACAATATAAATAATCATTCAAACGGAACATTAATAGAATATCACTGTATTTTAATTATTATTTTTTCTCCTAACTTAAAATTGCTTGGCATATTTCAACAAAACAGAAGCCGCACTCAAACTAACGTCTGTTTGTAGCGTATGTGTTCCTGTGTCATTCATCAGACTGCACTAACACTTTGGTGAGCTGTGCGTGTGCCTGCGAAGGTATGACAAAAAAGCAACATTTGGGAAAGGAAAAGGGAGAGAGAAAAAAAGGGGAGGGCAAAACTTTTCAACACTTACAGCTTATGTACTGCAAGTGTTGCCTATATCTAAGGTGTTTGAAGTAATTCATTTTTAATGTTTCTTGCAATAGGACAGAACGACAAACTGTACTGATATTGACATAACGTCATGTCGTCCCAGAAATCTTAGAATGACACTAAGAAAAACGAAAAAAAGATAATACAAGCAACACATCCATAAACCAAAGCATGAAAGATCCCATATGGAATTAGTCAACAACAAATAAAGAAAAAAAACTGTACATATTTAAACTGTGCTTCTATAAATAATTCGCAAGGCACAGCAAATGCACTACACGAATTGAAGTAGCTCTTTTTTAAATGTAGTGTCACAAAGGTCACAAACTACTCACGGTTTGTGCGTATCCAGATATCTTTCTGCTGAAAAGGAACTCAGGAAGATAAAATATCCGACTTCAATTGAGTTGAGTTATGCAAGAACGAACTAATTACAAATTAATTTTCCAAGAAATTAATTTTTTTTAGTTAACTGAATATCTTATGTGACGTGCCAGCATGAATACCACCACGCTAGTTAAGTAATTAAGTAAGTAGTATTAGTTCACATCAGTTGACATATATAGTGTGTATGTGTGTATATGTATGTTTACGTGCGTGTATGTATATATATATATATATATATATATATATATATATATATATATATATATATATATATATATAAAATCGGCGACGGGGTAAGGGTATCGATTATCCTATGAAGTTGCACAAATAGGCTGTTCACAGAAAATTGATTAATTATGAAACTCGGACTATCGCCCTCTCATCTTTCAGTCCCTTTTCAGCCAATTTACATACCGGACATTTGTTAATATTCTCTAATGTAAGAAAAAAAAATAGTTCAAAAATGTTACCACGTACAAAGATTACCTTAGAATAATATTAAGGTAGCAATAAAGTATTCATTTTGGTTAAACTTATATTTTTCACAAGACAGTCTTTAATAGTACTTATTTTACCGTGAACGGTCAATGTCATATGATATCCATTGCATTAATTTGATACAGCAACTTCTGTTTGAAGGTTACATTTATTTATTTAGCATCCAATTTCTCATTTCACAATGAAGAGGATTTGTCAAGGGTACACACACATATATACACAAAAACACATTTTTTTATATTACAATTGCAACAAGCATATCGCAGTATACGAAACATGTACTTACATTTGTAATACATACATGGAACACATTTTGGTTAGTTACAGAAAAAATATATGAAAACAGTATTACTTTAAAACATGAATTTATACTACCAGTCACTCAAACTAGGGAAACACTTATTCATATATACAAAGAAGACATACAAGTGTTCATGCGTATGCATGCAATACAGATAGGTGTTAGACATAATAAAACATACAAGGAAATATAATACAAGTGCTACCTATACATAGTAAAACAAAACAAAAACAGGTAAAGATAATACACAGCTGTTTAATTTGAATTGGAGCTGGAGGCTCAGTTTAGATTATTTAACTTCGTAAATATTCTTCGACAGAATAATATGCTTTTTCTATTAAATAGAGTTTTAGTTCTTTACTAAAAATTTTGATGCCACTGTATTCTCTGACTGCTTTAGGTAGTTTGTTAATAAGTTGTATTCCCTTATAATGGGGTCCTGATGCAAATTTTGTTGTTCTGTATGGAATAAAGTGAATTTTGTTATGCTTTTTGGTATTGTAACTGTGAGCGTTACCATTTAGTTTAAGTGTGGTATTCTGCACAGCATATAGTATTGTGTGGTATATGTACAGGGAGGGAAATGTTAGTATGTTTAGATTAATGAATAGCTGTTTGCAACGGTATAACTTGGTTTTGCTTGTTATTATTATTAAAATTATAAAACTGTTTGTCCAAGCTCTAGATTTGTCACGAATGCTCCACACGTATTTTATCGCCGAAGTGTCATAACGGTACAATCGACATCTCGCTGCAGATAAGAAAACCACGACCATGACGCGGCAACAGTAACGTCATTTCTTACAAGATCATTACCGAGGTGTAAAAAAAAAAAAACCCTTGTCTCGCTGGCGCGTGACGCAGGCGAGGTGTAACCGGTTCCGCACGTCCTTGCCACGCCACAGGAACGCTTGTAGTCTGCTGTCACCCGGCGTGTTCGCCAACCGCCAATAAAGCCCGTGTGAGAGCGTCGCGACTTTTGAATCGTTCCGCAACAATGTCGCTGGCACGCCTCGTCCTTCTGGTGGCCGCGATCGCGCACTTCGTGTTCGGGCTAGTCATCGTGGGCAACGCCTCCTTCCTGGCTAAGTCATACGGCGGCATGTGGAGATTCCTGACTATATGGAACATGGTAGGTACGACTGTAAAAATAAAGTTCTAGTACTTGTACATTGAACTACAGTCACTCGAGGCACACTCAGGGGTGGGTACTAGGCGCTAGAACAATCAGGGTTGTTTGAGAGGAAAAGGTAGGTGACGGGGTTACTTCTCAACAAAAAATATTAATCAGAAACTTGTACTATGTACAAAATTCATCACAACACTTTTCATCACAGTCGGATGTTCTGATTTATGCATCATTACATAAAACTATACCTATTAATAATCCAACTCTTTCCTCCATCAGCTCGGGAGGGGTTGAGAAGAGTGGAAGTTAACAACCAAACATCACCCTCCTCGCTGGGCTCCTGCACTAGTGGCCACACCGAAAAAAATTCCGTAAAATGTTTCCATTCACATAAATTTTTAAAATCTCCTCGAAACTAAAAGAAGTAGTCTTGTAGCAGCAAATTAAGACACATTTGAATACTGACCACTTTGGTTGCAGACCGGACTGTGCCAGAAAAACACGAGTTGTAGGAGACGTGGGTGAAAACTTACAACAGTTTATCGATATAATCTGATTCGTAATTTAGTAAGGTTCAAACGGAATGCTGTCAAGCATTTCGTACTTAGCAAATTCGTTATATACGGTACTCCGTTTCATATAAGTTTGGATAAATCTGACAGCAACTAATGGGCAATAAATGTTTAGTATTTTGTTATTTGTTGCACAATGCAAGACATTTTTTGCTCTAAAATGAACCTGAAATGTCCATTTCAGCATTTGCACTGCAAAATGTGTCTTGTGTAGTGACAAAAATAACAAATTATTGCCCATAATAAGTTGCTGTCAGATTTATCCAAACTTATAAGAAATGGAGTATACATAAGTTGTCATATGAAAACCACGTTTGTGATGTTCGAACCATTTTAAAGTGTTAGGCGAAGTGTAGTAAAAATATAACAATGTCAACGTGCCTGTATTATTGTTCAGTTTCATGCTCCTCCGCTGACTACTGGATCCGCCCCGCTGGTTTTATTAAATGTAGATAAATATTTTGTTGAGTGACACGTATCCACTTCAATAGTACTTGTACAGTTTTTCAGAGACAAAATATTTTCTTTCCTGAAAATAATGAGCTGTCGTATATGTTAACCCGTTACTTGAGTTAATCTGAGACCGTCTTTCACCGCATATACTAATGTTGATATCAAATATAGTCACTAGAGTTGTTTTGTCACTATTATTTGTCATACATGAACAATTGCACATTGGTACATGGCATGTCAAACATAATAATATTATAATAACAATGTTGTATACAAATTAGTGAAAACAATAAATAGTTTAAAATTTTTAAAAATAATACAAACCTATTAATTAATATTATAGCGATTAAAAATGTTGTTTTAGGCAAAGAGGCCACAACAGACAAAAATAGGTTACACGACCACAGTGTCTGCGAATTTCGTTTCTGTCTCAAAACTACAGCGAAATACAATACATTTTGAAATAGTGATGGGTAGTTCGTGAACTACCAGTTCATTTCGAACTGCTTGATTCAATCCCCTCCGTTTACTGCACTTCAGCAGTTGTGCTGTATAGCGTGCTCGTCCGCGCATGCGCGTTTAGTCTCCCCTCTCCTCCCAAGGCATAGTTCGTGACGGTATTCGCGTCTTAATTTTCTTCACCCATATCCCCTTACGCTGGATCAGTGGAGGAGAGGGTGACTGAAAGATGAGAACAAGGAAATGTATCGCGAACTCCATCGGTATTCGAACTACACCGTTCGAGGCAGGTCGGCGAACTATATCGTTCGAGGCAGGTCGGCGAACTATATCGTTCGAGGCAGGTCGGCGAACTATATCGTTCGAGGCATGTCCGCGAACTATATCGTTCGAGGACAGAAACAGTTCGACGTTATTGTCGTGTCGTGCCTTTCTGTCCCGTGACCTGTCGTTTGAAAATAACGAAGCCATATTTGCTATAGGCCAAGAACATTTTCATTTTTCACTACAATGTAAAGGGCAAGTAACAGTAATAATAACCATAGCTAAATTGGCATTAAATTATATGGCGAAAAGTAAGTGGAGAAAATACACAGTTTAAAAAGTAGCTAATGCATGAAAATCTAAAATACAGTTACAAAAACATACATAACGTACCAAATAAGAGAGAAAATCACCGATTCTGTTCTTATTGGTGGCAATGCACTACACAAGTTTTCGTGTACACGTGAAAATAGGCACAGTGACTTAAATTTAACTTCTTTAAAAAAAATTACACGTTAATAAATATGTAAAAATATATTGCACTAAAAGGTATGTTTTGAAACAACTTTCATGTATATTTCATGTTGCTGTGAAGAAATACGTGACGAGAGTTTTGGAAGGTGACAACCTATTTCTTTTTCTTCGGTGAGTGTTTGCTAAGATTGGAATAATAGTAACTTAAAATATGTTTAAAGAAAAACGACTTGCTGCATGTACGACGCACATATACGTGTTCAGGGATAATAAAATGAGCACTTTTGAAACTCTATAGTTACTTTTTTTTTTTTTTTTTAAGAGATTATTTATAGTTTCCTGTCACTTTTAAACTTAAACAAATGCATTTTATTAGCAATCAGATTTCGTAGACTACACTTTATTGAACAATGAACTTCTGAAGTCACAATATATAATATTTTTTAAATATTATCGTAGAGAAGATGGTCTTCAGAAGTTCTCAACTTGTTACAAACCGCGTATACATATGTAAGGTTTTAGGGATTATATTGATTATATTAACTACGAAGAGTCTAGAAATATAAGTAATTTTTTTAGAACAGAATATAGGCAATTAATGATTGAGAGGGGAAAACGCGAGGACCTGTATCTTGACGGCGAACTTCCTAGGTACTACAATCTATAGATCGGTCGAACTATATAGTTCGAGGAACGAAGCAGTTCGCGTCGTTCGTCGAACTATCTAGTTCGAGGAACGAAGCACAGTTCGCGTCTGTCGTCGAACTATATAGTTCGCGGAACGAAGCAGTTCGCGTCGTTCGTTTTGTGTTCCACACTTCCGCAGTTCCGCAACTTGTCAACTGAACATATCAAACTTCCTTTTTTTTTCTTTGATGTTTTTAATATACATAAAACAAATAGTAACTTAAATATATTTTTTTAGATAAATGACACGCCACCGCCAATATTTTGAAGTTGTGCTAGAACAGAATAGATATCGGCAATCCATGATGGCACAATAAAGGTCATAGTTCGAAACATATGCCGTATAACAATTATGACAAAAGCATTAAAAACCATTAAATACACGTCTGAACGCTGCACGTGTGATTTATGACTACATATGTACAAATCCCTATCTCGACTTGAACTTTTTCAGATGGTGAACTATATAGTTCAAATGAACTGCATCCAAAGAACAGTTCACTTGTGTGAATAGTTCTGAACGACCTAGGTCTGCCAAACGAACTAAATTTCCCATCACTATTTTGAAATTCCCGCACGATTACATCAAACGTGGCAGACGATTGCGGACACGTTTGTGACCATGCGACCATAGAACATACCGTGGAAAAAATACCTAGAGGCACGCAACTTTTTTTGCATCTGCAATTTTTCCCCGAAAACTTCCGAACTAGTTTACTTCCAACGCTTTGCCAACATTACAGCACTCGTAAAAACACTATTTATTTTTATCTTCCCACTCTCTAAGCCATTGTCAGAACAGAAATTCATTAATTATAAAAATATTCCCACAATTCTTAAAAATAAGGAATCGTACGCAATAATTATGAAGCTGTACTTTCGTAAGTTTCGTAATTCGTGATTGTTGTAGTCATGATTTTATTGCAGTAGTTGTAAGACCGTAAAATCCAACTTCGGGTATCTTCGGTAAGGATGAGTGTGCTGTTTTGTCATCTTTGCTGTCTCCTTGCTTTGGGCTCTATGAACTGTTTATTTTTTTGTGCAATTACGAAACAACTTTCGAATGTTGTGTGTTTTAACAGTGGGAGGGGAATGGATTTGACTGAAAAAGTCGTTAAGAGATAACTTTGGTTGTTACGTAATATGTGCAGTGTGTTTAAATTTACATTAATGTAAAATAAAGTAAGGTTAGGACGGGCACGGTAAAGGAATACGCAGCTGTGATATTTTTTGGGACATTTTAAGTTATCATTCCTGTATTGTTTTGTAACCAGTAAATCTGGAAAATCATATAATATTCTGACAATATTGATCTCAAACATGTCAACGAAAAGTCAGTCAGATACTTTATACAAGATAATGACACTTGTGCTCCATATCGTCGGCTGCATGTCGTTTTCATATGCTGTTTATTATGACTTTACATATGTCAGAATTCCACGCGAGGTTCACAGTATTGGTTCTTCTTTTGGAGGAAAGTTCAAGTTTTTGACGTTTTGGGATGCGGTAAGTTGAACAATAGTACCTATGTGGGTAAGTTAACTTACGTGAGATTCCATATTTTATTAACTAATCTATTTTTTTCAAGGTGGCTCGATGCTACGGCGAATGAGATGTGACAGCAATTCCCAACAATTAATTTTATAACCTGTGTTCATTTTTTATGTCTTTCTTGTTTGATTATTTTCAGATTCTTCAAGCATTGTACTTCGGCGTTGCATTTATCAATGATGTTATTGGCAGTACTGAAAAAGCACCCAAGAAATCGCCACTTGTAAGGAGGATCCGAGATTATACATTCACCACTTTTGCATTTCCTTTGGCCATGGTATGTACAAGTACTGTTTATTGTATTTTCATAATATGTTAGTTGTACCTCTAAAAGAGTTTAGAACCACTGTTTTCGTCTGTCCTATCAAGTGCACTTTTAACAATTGATAATTTAACTGTCATTTCAGAGATTAAACTGCATAATTTATTTAATTGTTGTGAAACAATGTTTTAACATAGTAAATTGGTAGGCTAAATGAAGATGAAGCAGTGCTTGAAAATCAAACTATGATTCAGAGCAAACCATCGAAAACACTGCCAATAGAGATGTCATATAAGTGTTCCTTGTTTTGATGTCCTATCTAATTTTTGCAACCTTGTTTTGATGTTCAAACTTATTTTTACAATTTGTAACCTAGGTCACTTACTGAAATTGCTGAAATTTTATTAATCAGTGATCATATGTTATATTATGTATTTTATACTTTTATGTATTAAGTTTTTTTTTTTTAATTTAATTTTTCTTCTTGCAATTGGGCCTCAGCCCTGTGGCAAGGATTTGCTTAACATACCTTTCTCAATTTTACGACCCCATCAACTTTTTCCTAAACTCCCTCGCTCCCTTCACCTCAACCACCTCCCTTGCCAATTCATTCCAACCCTTCACCGTTTTCACCATCATAGTGTTTTTTAATCTCTCTGTCCTCTTCCCCACCCTCTGTATCTTCCACTCATGATCACCCCTTCCCCTGTATATACCTCTCTGTATCTTGTCACCCAGTTGGGCCCATCCACCCACCCCCCTCACCACATTTAACATCCTTACCAGCCGCTCCACTCTTCTCCTCTCCTGCAGTGTGCCCCACCCCAGTCCTCTCACCATTACTGATGGTCTGAAATCCTCCTCTCTCTCCCCCTGTGTCCTCCACTTATTTGTGACCCACCTAGCAGTCCTTCTCTGCACCTTCTCCATCTCTACCACTTCCTTTCCCACGTACAGGTCCCAGACCGCCGCCGCATACTCCAAAATGAGTCAGTTCTTTTATATTGTACCTATAAGACAAATCCTACACTACAGTACATACAAGTGTAATTGCATTAATTGTGCTATGTATGTTGTTTACTAGTCTACAGGATGAAATAAAAACTAAGCTAAACTATACTTGTTAGTGGCATAGACTATATTCTTGAAACATTAGGTTGGTCGTTGAGACCAACATTATGTCAAAGATAAAGTTAACCTACTTTCCTAAAAAACTGTAAATACACAATGCCAGACTATTGTAAATTGGCCTACTCCAGAAAATTTGAACACTATACAACATCTTTGGTGACCTAAATTCTAGACTTAAATGAACTCATGCAAGTCAACAAAAAAAAGTGTTTTTAATAGTACAATTTTTAAAACCAGATTGACGTGTAAACAAATACTTTAGAAAAATTTTAAAATTACAAAATGTAATCACTCAAAAACCAAGGCAGAAATCTATTAGGCCTATATATTTTGTTTGATACAATTTGTCATTATTTATTAGAACCTCTTTTTTACACTTTTTAAGGGACCTGGATGAATTGTTAAATGGAGGAAGGGTAATTTGTATTTAAACATCATGAGTTGCAACTCATTTTATACTATCCAATGCATTGATTTTATACACATAGTTTATAGTTAAAAAAAATTTTTTTTGATAGTTTTTAGAAGTATTTAGTCGCACTTAAAGAAAATTATGATTTACTTACTTTGAATGTTTCAGTTTTTTGTTACGTTGAGTAAACCTGAAGTTTTCAGTGTTTCATTAGAATAAAAAACAGAAAAATAAGAAACTAAAATTTTCTTAATGTACGACTCCTAACCACAGTAGAAATACTTTTCGTTAATAAACTATGCCTGTTAAATTAATAGTTTGGCCGGTGTACAGTGAGTAGCTACTTTTTGTATTTACTGCAAGGAAGTGTAAAAAGAGGAAACTGTCTCATGCAAAAGCAGCAAATGGGATCACAAACAGTATGTTTAAAATGTGGGAGGAGAGTGTAAAATAGGGTGCAAAAAAGGGGTTCTAGGCCTACTGTATTTACTTAATTTTTAAAGAGATAAGATGATTCTTATTTGTTTAGCTGAGGGCAACACAGTCAGTAGGCCTATGTCTAAAAAAGTCTTAATGTATAAAATATCAGCATTCACATACTGTAGTTCACAGTTCACTTTAAAATTTCTCTGAATTTCACAAATGGTATGTTTAGGACCGTAACATATAGCCCCAAAAATTGTTAGCGTATTTGTTGCTGGCGGTGCAAAACATCGGTGCTAACGTTTATAGTGGGTTGTGTATAACGAAAATTATGAATTTAAACAGTTACCCTCCCTGCAAGAATGTTGCGTAACACAATGAGTGTTTAAAAAAATTAATGGTCAGTTTTTTTCTGTCAACTGTGCATTAGAAACTTGTGTGGGTTAACACTTTTATCCACTATTGTTATTCAACTTTTTTATTAGAGATTAATTATATGAAAATAATAATTTATAGTTTACAAGCAGTTGTGGCATCAGTCAGTCTCCTTTACAGATTAATTTGTTTGTTAATTTTTTTGTGAAAGATGAATTTTATGAGATTGATATTTCTGTTGACAATGTTACAATTTTGTAGACCTTTGGGAAATTATTGGTTGATGTTACCTTTTTGATATTGTAAACATGACATTGGACAGAAAATATTATACATGCCTAGTTTAAATGCTGAGCTGAATCAAAGGACAGGTTTTTTTATCGTTAAGAGAAGTTAATACTACTGCTAAATTCTGTGTATAATAATTTACAGTAAATACTGGGTAAATGTGCCTTCGTAAAATAAATTGACACATTGTGTGAATCGTAAGAATTTTATCTTCGTCAATTTTTTTTTGGAACATGCTTAGTTTGTGAACAATTTTGTGAAACCAAACGGAAGGTAATGAAGTCCTCGCTAAAGTGAGATAAGAAATTGTGTACTCGTTGGAGTTTTTTTACAGATTAATTTGTTTAGGCTTTCTACATTTGTTTTGGTAGTCCTGGATTGAGTTGTTCACATGACAACCACTGTGATTTCCTCAGATAAAGGTAATTCTTGCACAAACACCCTCGTCTAAATGCCTCACTATCTCTGGTATAAATAGAAATCTTCTGCGAATGAAGAAGTGACCAGATACATGTGTGAGCCAGTAGTTGATCCAGAGCAAAACATTCTTCAATATTGGAAATTGCAGACCAAGTGTTTCCCTATATTACAAAAACTGGCTAAGAAATATGGGTTTGAGTTCACCACCAGCAAGTGTATTCTCCGAACGATTGTTCAGCACAGCAGGGAACATTTGTGACAAAAAGCGTAATCGTCTTGACCCCGAGCGTGTTAAGATGCTTGTGTTCCTCAACAAAACCTTGAATGCATAAAAGGATTTTTTAAAATGTCGATTTTTAAAAAAATTATTCTTAGATGGTGTTGTGTTTGTTTTCCCATTCATTAAAAACTAATTTACATGGTTGTGATATCTAATTTGTTGTTGTAATTGAGGATGAAATTTTTTGGGGGTTGAAAAAAATTCAGATTCGAGGGACTATAAGGGATTCGGGATTCGGATTCGAGAAAAATGGTATTCGACCCATCCCTAATAGAAAATAATTCCCATGAAAAAAATGTTCAAATTAAGGACTTGAGGATTGTTGAAAACCAGAAACTAGAGGTAGTGCAACAGTAACACTTTATACTCTTGTACGAGAGGACCCAGATTTAATTTCTGACTCTGATCGTCCTGATTTTGGTTTTCTATAGTTTCCAGAAATCACTCTCCGCATTTGCTGGGAGGGTTCTGTAACAAAGGCAGTGGCCAGTTCCTCTCCCAGTGCCTTTCTTTGTGCAAATTTTTATATAGCTGTTTCTAGTGACTTAACTGTCGACTATATGTAAAGCTACCTTACGTCCTTGTGTGGTACGTAACTGCACAGCCTTGATGTTTGCAGTTTGTCGGCACAACGTTCTGGTCGCTAATGGCTATCGACAGGGAGCTGGTGTTCCCTAAGGCTCTGGACCCATACTTTCCCAACTGGTTGAACCATGTGATGCACACCAACATCATGCTGTTCGCATTGCTGGAGATGATCACATCGTTCCGTGCCTACCCCAGGCGGTCTCAAGCATTGACTGGGTTGATAATGTTTGTTTTTGTCTACCTAATATGGTAAGCTGGTATGCTTTACGTACACATTTATTGTTTTGTGACAAGTACTGTATTATATATAAATTGTTCGTGATGATAACCATCAGCACTGAAATATGCTCTTCAGTGAAACCTCTTTTCAGAGTTGTGTTTGTAAACACACTTATAATTAGATGTATTTTCTTGGTTGAATTGATTGGCGCGGTGGCATTTTTGAGCGAGCGCAAAAACACCCATTAGTTATTAAATTTGGGTGATGGTGTGCAGAACTTGTAAGAGGCCTATTTATCTGTCGCATGAGCGGTGTTGTAGCGTGCTACGTTTTCTATATACTGTATATTTATTTAAGAAAAGAACATGCACTGGAAACTATGCTTATGTAATTTTAAAAATGCAGCACGCTTGTAAACATCATGATTATGTGGATCCTCAAAGCAGCTAAAAATTGCTATTTTTTTTAAGACTGTTGTGACTACAACATAACACTAAAAGCTTGCATTGAAATTTACTACAAACTTTATAAAAATGAAACTGTAGGTTGTTTATCAAGAATACATTTAGGTTGTTGCAAATGCTTACAACACAACTCTGACTAGGACTCTGGTAGCCGAAAGTTGCAAATATTAGTAAACTATTTACTCTGGATTTCAATCAAGTTACGAACCACAGAATTCACTGAATTAGGGCCTAGGCCTAGTGTTTAGTAAAAATGTGAAAGTACACCTACTTATAGCTATGTTACACAGAAGAATGGATATTAAAAGAGCCCTGTTGTAAGTTCAGCTGTTGTTTCTCGTTTTTTTTCTTATAGCAATGTAACATAGATTTAAAGGTATTTATTATGAGGATATAGGTTCGAGCTTTGTATTAACTGTACTTGGAAATTTAGGTTAGTGAGCATGTCAGCCACTTTTTTGGTTGACCAATATGTATTAAGGCCATGCTCCCTGATTCTGTTTTGCGGTAATAATTTTTTAAAGCCTCAACTAGAGCAAATATCATAATTCTGTGTGGCAATTTTGTTTGAAATGGTCTGTGCTGTAACAGCTAAATTTCTTTAAGACATGAAAACATACAGTATCGACTAAAATGTCAGGTAACAAGAATTTTGTCAAGTACTTCATTAAGTAAAACCGTAGTGTTTACATCTTAAAAATTTAGCCAACATGGAGAAAATTATTTTAAACAAAAGTGCCAAACAGATTTTTGATATCTGCTCTAGTTTGGGTTTAAAAAATAATTATAACGTAAACGGTAGAAACAGGAGAGTATGACATTATAATGGAGATTCTGGTAAGATGTAAAAGAGAGTACTGTGGAAGTATAGTCTGTCTCACCTAAGAATTCCATTTTTTGACAGTTTTGAAGGCTATTGTGTGTACCAATTTCTGCAGGAAATAACTTTTAATTTTGATAAATTGCACATTTTGAGACCCAGCTAAGTGTGTTTGTGCAAAAGTTACTTGTGGCAGAGGAAAACACTGCTTATTTCATGGAAACAACTAAAAAAAATAAATGCAAACACAAATGTCAAAAAGTTGAATTCTTATAGGAGAGACTATAGTAATGTATTTATATTATGTGTGTTAGGTTTATCATATTGGTGTGAAGTAGGAAGAATACACACTGTATATTAACCACCTCAGGCTGTATCTCCTAGCCGTGGTAGGGTTGGTATAAAGAATATATTTTGACTTGCAAAGAGCAGTGGTGTGATGCGAGGGTAGGAAGATCACCAAGAGAACATGCCAGTAGGAGTAACTTCTGCCCAGGTTTCCCAATTGTGGAAATCGTCAAATGGTCTCATCATTGTATTACTGTTGTTACTTTGTAGTCTAAAGTGTTTTGCCACTGTTTAATGTAATGTTACCTTCATTAGTTGTGTAACTAAATTACTGTCTGTATATAGAAACAATGTAATGTGTGTGTACAGGGTCCATGTGATTTTCTTTGCGTCGGGGCAGTGGGTGTACCCTGTGTTAGAAGTATTGAATGGCTGGCAGCGAGCAGTCTTTTTCCTCGCTATGATCTCATATTCGTGTGTGCTGTACCTCTCGGGAGAGGTCCTCAACACCTACGTCTGGGGTGAGTTCTTTATCCACAAAAATTTTGTTCACTACGAAAGTGCACATTGTGTTTTAATCTTGTTTTATTGGAGTGTTTGTCCCTGAACAATATTTATACTTTAATAGACCATCACTTCGTAACGTGATTAGCTGTTATGTGGTGGGCCTGTTAACTCTGACCTATCAGTATTGATTTGACATTATTTGGGATTACCAGTATGTTAAATAATTATTTTACCTCACTTTCATGCTTCATTGTATGTGACATCCCGTATCAGTTATGCACTATAGATGCACAGCTGGTCACTAGGCTGCTGACCAGTGAAAACGTCGGGCTTTCATCCCGGCCATGGCCACTTTGCATGTGCATGTTCAACTTTTCATACGTGCTCCCTGTACCCCGCTATAATAACTTGCAGAAATCAGGTTTCTGATCCTACAGTGGACTCGTTCCTCCAGGAATGAGGAGGATCTCAATGTCCGTCAGTCGCGACCAGGTGGCCAGTCGTAACTGAATGAGACAATTTGCAGCTTATGCATGAGTAGGCTAGGGGCTGGAAGTTGTACAGTTAAATCAGGTTGAATCTGGGAAGTTCTGCACGTTGTGAGGGCTTGAAGCTCTACAGTTACCAGGATTAGGTGTACAATAGTGGGAAGTCAAATGGATATTGTGGAGTATACACACTGAAATGCTGTCTCTTCTGACAGTCTTGAGAAGCTGCATCCAGACATTTACCTCCACAACAGCACTGAAATGCACAGGTTGCCTGAGATATGGCTGTCTTTAATAAGAGAAGTTTCAGTACTGTGTTTGTATTGTGTATAAATGTGTTGCTAAATATTGTTAAGAATATGAATGTAGTAGTCTAAAGCCAATACACACGGCCATCTTTCTTGTACATGAAAGTGAGCATCAAATGTGTACTAGAAAGGGAACACTAGCTATTGTACTAGCTAGTATCCTACCAAATTAATTGTTTACTTCACACGACCAACTTTATTGTACAATCTTGTGTACACCATTAAAATTTTTAATACAGATTTTAAGGCTGCATTTCAAGTATTAGAGGTAATAAGTGCAATATTTATTGTACCTGCACCAAAAATAAGCATTTAATGAATATATGTTGTAGATAAAAATTTTTATTGAATCAGTGTAGCCTAATGTAGTTGTAAACATTGTTCAAACCTATGTAAATATAAGCATGTGGCAATATTTATGTTTACATTAGGCGGAAAGATACAAACTGGCAGAAAGTATAAATTAATCAGGGCTTTTTTGAGTGCTCTCTTTATTCCGAATCACCTATAATAAGGTTCTCAAACAGTTATATTACACATTACAGATGTTCTTCACATTTTTGCCGATTTTATGTATGCTGTGATCTTTGAATGATTCTTGTAATGCGTTTGTACTATAAACATAACAGTTTTTTGGACGTACGCCATTGCGGACGAAGGTTGCCATAATGCAGAAAAACTGACAATAAAACAAAAAAAAAAAAAAAACAAAGAAAGAAAAGCCAGTAGGCTGTAGCCAACAGACATAAAACGTACAGATAATTCCTGAAAGGCATCTGTTGTCGTCTGTTTTTTGTCTGTGTTATGTCTTACCTGTGTTCATATTCATTCATGTCTCTTTTGTTATTTGTGTTGTCGTCGTTCATCCATTTGGTGCCTTTTTCATGCCCCATTTTTGTTGGTTTTTATAATTTTTTCATCTGTCTTCTGTTGGTTTTTTTCTCGTCTTCCTCCAGTCGGCTATATACCGCTTAGGAATTAATTTTGTGTTGTTTTATCTGTTTTTTGTCCTTATGTTATGTCGTCTTCTGGGATATGACTAAATTCTTTTCAGGAATTATCTGTATGTTTTATGTCTGTTGACTACAGCTTACTGACTTTTCTTCCTTTGTTTTTTTTTATTATGGGTGTTTCTGCAATATTGCAACATTCGCCTGCAATTGTGTATGTCCAAAAAAAACTGTTATGTTTACATATATACAATCAGATCGAGAGATACTGATTATCAGATAACAAGAAATTTCCTTATCATATCATATCCCGTGTGGTTTACTTTGTCTTTTAATTTTACTCTTGGTTTCCTGGAATGACACAGTGCTGTAATGTTGTATGTCTACAATATTTTGTTTCTTAATTAAGTCCATCGCAAGAATTTCCAAATATATTGTAATCAACAAAGTTTGTGCACGTAAATATTTTGGTGGCAGCATTTGAAAAATAAGTTAAGAGAAATTATGGTCATGAATCACAAATACACCTTCTGATCATTTGCTGCTACCATGTATATAGCATCAGTATGAGGTTGGATGTGTGAAACAGAAAGGAGGCGAGGGATGCCAGTGTACATTGTGCCAGCTGCTGTCAAGGGGAACAGTCGAGAGAGTGTATAGTTACAGCTGAGCAGCAGAAATGGTGGTGGGATTACACAGATAGAGCCACTAGACTTCATAGATTCTGTCAAATGTTCCAATCTAGTTTCAATCTCTCCACATGTAGAGGTAATGTGCAATGATATCTGATTGTTTACAATTCCAAGTTCAGATAGCTCCAGATTAAACATTCCGTTCAAAGGCTAATTGCTGTGGGTAATTCGGAATAACATTGAAAACATTACAGAAGTAACAAACATATTGAGTCTAATGTCATGACATTTAGGATCTACTGTTGTTAAATTTAGATTGTAATTTCTGGACTCTAAAATTAAAGCTCTGTATTCTGTAATATGTCTTATGTTAGTCTCATAAAAAACTATCATATCACAAATATATTTGAAGGAGCGTTTGCAACAAATGTGTGTTTGAAGTAGCATTTAATGAAATTACACTTGTGTAGTGATTTAAATTCATAAGAAATATTTCTGGTTTTGCAGCCAAAGAAGTACAACAAGGACCTTCAGGAAAACAGCACCAGAGAAAGAAGAAGTAGAAAATAGTCTCAGATTTACCAAATTTTGGCCTGTACCACACCAAATTTGATTGGTGAAGGTGTTCGCAAAATAGATTTATTTTTTGTTATGGTACTTATGCTATGGAGTAAGTGCTTGGTTGAAAATTATTATAGAAACTGTTATACTTAAAATAATTGTACAAATTTAAGAATTATTGTATGATAGTTTTAGTTTGTGTATGTAATACGCTATCTTTTGTGAGCTTAATTTGTGTGTCAATTATCAGAATTAATGTTGTTATATACATAGTTAATATTCACGGGTGACAATAATAGCCTAAACTATTTCGTTAGACTGTTTTACATCACTTTGTTTAGATGTGAGGAAAATAATATTGTTTTTGTAATTTTTTCACTACATTATTTTGTACAGTACTTACGTAATGTGTGATATTGTAGCTACTGTATAATTGTTGACAGCATTGAAATAGTTGTTAAATATGTTGGTGCATGAAACATGTTTGAAAGTATAAGACGTATGCAGTGTCTCTGTTATGCGAGATGATCTGGTTCTTAAGTATCAATAATAGTACTGGGTCTTGGTGTGGGACACTTGTATAAAGCTTTCCCACGGTGTTGTGGCATGGAGTGAAATTTAAATTGGCTGCTCGAGCATTTAATATCTACAATACATTCCAGAATGGTCAGGTAATTATATGTTTAAAATGTTTACGTCCAGTATTTACAAAACATGAAGTATTCATATAAAAATTACATTTGTTTATTTTATAACAAATCTTGAAGTCTCAGAGCATGTACATGCTTGCGAGCCGAGCAGTTCACGAACTGCTTGTGAGCAGTAGCTTGCCAGTTTTTACGCTGTCCCAAGAGAAATACGAACGCTATACGAACCACTCGTGAACAGCTCACGACGATCCAATGGAAGTCTGTATTTTTGACGAACACAAAGGGATTCACAGCGCTTGTCAGACGTGCTCACTGTAGGTTCATGTGTTTAGACAGTGCTAACTACCCATCGTTGCTATCAGTAGACTATCTCGTGCCCGTTGTAGGCTCATTGTTGGTTCGGCTATCCAGTTCAGTGGATCGCTGGAGGTTCTTTGAAACTAATTTTAACTCTTAACACGCTGTGAGCGGCTCACAAGCGATTTGCAAACCGCTCAGCATGCAAGTGTGTGTGCGGCCTTACAGTGCTGATGGTGTATTTATTTAGCCGTACAGGGAAGGAGGAAAGTAGAACTGCAGTAAATATACCAAGGTAAATAACAGGTATAGTAGTCTACAAATTTTACTTTGAATTTTTGTAAAGTACATAATTACGGTATAACCCATTATGTTTCCGTAAATCATAATGTACAGGTATTTTTAATTTCCAATATAAATTATCACTTTTTGTTCGGGTAATAACAACTTAAATTTTTTTAGACTGTGAATGTTCAAGTTATAACAACAAAGAAATTAATACAGTTTACCTGTTTGTGAGAGAGTTGTACCAATTATTTTTCAGTTTTGAGAAATTTCGACAGAATCACTACATATTTATGCATCCCATGTCATTCAAATACAATTTTGCAAGCCTTTAAATGTATATGTTGTGCTTTACTTAATTTTAATATTTTTAAAATCTGTATATTACTTTATTATTGGTAGCATTATGAAAATTAGAGTTTTTCATAGCCTTTCAGATTATAAAACATTAACAAGTAAATGTGTACATATGGTTGTGTGCTTTTCTAATTTAAAAGACAAACATATATAATATTTGTGTGCTATTCTTGTAATCGGTTTTCTTGCCGCCACCTTTATTGCCAATATGTATGGAATGTGTTAATGCAGTTAAAATCCTTGTCCAAACATTCCAGTACTGGAAGTAGAGATTTTTGTGTTTGTGCATATGTATGCGTGTGGGTGGACATGCGTACTAGGAGTGTGCGAACAATTGAAAATTCTAACTTTAACCGAACACAAAGACAGTTCCACTTTCAGGTTCATGTTAACACTCAAGTACGAAGTTGGTACCGTTATGATGTCGTGGCACACTGTATATCAACGACAATTTTAAAGTTGTGAAAACTTGTCGTATTTTGGCTCGTATAGGCTATGTAACTATATAGGCAGCACAATACATTTTGACATGCAAAACCCGAAGAGTAAAAAACCTCGTGTGCAGGTCTCACAAGCTTCTTTTTGTGTCTGAACAGAGACTAAGGTAAAAGCTGACAAGCTGCAACTGTGAGATCCTGTGAAGCATGGCAATAGTGTAGTTATCATGAGAATTAACATGCAGCAGTGTAAATTTTTGAAAGTTGAAGTTGGAGTTCAAGTTCAACTATTTAAATGGCAAATAGTTTGAGTTCTTCAAGTTCACACATTCCTAATGCATGAATTATAGTACATATGTGTTGTACGTGTGCATATAGTGCGTGTCTACCTATACAGGTATAATCTGTGTATACACGTGTGTTGAATCCGTCAACTATAGGCTGTTCACATAAAGTGAGGACTTTTTACATCCATACTAAATACTTTATTTCACTAAAACTTGTTGCAAAATATAAAAGATGTTATGTGACTATTAAATATAATCCATTTTATTTTCTTCATAAGTTAACATCTGAGGCCGATATACAATATGTACGTAATACATATTGACACACATGTAGGTTAGCAGTTGTCACCTTAAAAAGTGTTCATTTTACCCTGACCTGTGGCATTATGAGGGGATTTTACTGTTCCAATTACACGTCCTCTTGTGTGTTCAATAATTTTCATGTTCTGTAGCAAATATAGGGAATCAGTTTCCCCTCGACTAGAATCATTTGACAAACCATATTTTACAGAAGCATCACATTTTTTTCACACGCAGAGGTAATTATTTTCTTAAACAAACCGATTTACTTACGTACGTGATATAATTAACAGTGAAATAACATACTATAGGCTATGTAATAAAGCAGTTGAAAAAATTCAGTGAACTATTTTTGTATTTTAAAATGCTGAATTTGCAACTTTTTTCTGCACTTTGGAATTTTTTTTTAATTCAAAATATTATGTTTTTATTTATTTATTTATTTATTTATTGCATAGCTCATGGGATGTAAGTTCACAGTGAATTATTTTGTTTAAGTATGTCAGTTGATTCTCACTATTTGCATTTGCTTTTTACCGTTATGAGAATACTATGAGAGCTAAACTTGTTTCGTAAGAGTAACATGTACTCATAAGTACGTATCGTCTGCCAAACTATCAATATTTCATAAAAATATAAAATTATGATTGTATCGCACTTGAACACCCTTAAGGAAGAGACATAATGAATGTTATATTTGGTAAGCCAATTAAATAGACTGAAGGTTGATGTACTCACAGGCTGGTACTTCTTGACAGTTGCACATATATAAAGGGACGAACACGTTGTTGCATGGTTGCACGATGTTTCGCTGGCTAGGTCAGCTTCATGAGGTGGCGAGTTCAGGCACACTGAGTAATGGCGGTGGTGGAAGCGTGGTTGTTTGCCCTAGTGGCCAGGAAGTGAACCAGGACTTACCAATCACACATATCCCATACTGGGCAGTTACAATTGTGCAACAGAAAACCTTGTATACCAACTGTAGTGCTAACATTGCAATGTAGAATACATAGGCCTCACCACCAACACTCTCCAACAAAGAATGAATGGCCACAGAGCAGAAACAAAACAACCAATAGCCGGTAAAGTAGACTTACTTGACAAACCAGTCACAGCACATGTTGCATCACACAAACAAAACTGGCTCCTGCTACAACATCAAAGTAGTGACAGCCCTACCACCAAGGCCGAACTTACCACCAGGCCTAGGGCGCAACGTTTACAGCGGCTTACTTTTAACGAGGAGATGAGAAAAATTTTCCATCGCTGTTTTTTAAAGTGCAGATATGGCAACCAGCAGAAAAAAAATAATAGCTACAACATTCTCACTCCGCTAGTTTTATCTGAGCTGTGGTTTACTGTGATTTTCAAATAACTTCATTACAGTTTAGCTAAATAATTAATTACTATACATAGCAAGAGCAGAGCATAGTAATTTTAATCAATAAGGTGTTGGAAATGAGAAAAGGACACTAGTAGGTAAGGAAGGATGGTAACGAGAGGCTGTGGGGGCGTTGGTGCTCTCAGGCCTAGAGTGCCTAGATGTACAAATCCGACCCTGCCTACTTCCCTCAAACAATAGCTCAAAACGTAAGGGCTGGGAACATACTCATCAGTACATAATCAAATCTCGACAACCCCCAGGTCTCAACATTAAATAATCACATTCATAGCACCATGATACATACATACATACCGTACATACTTTTCAATTTAAATTTCCCTGCAACACCCTAGTTTGCTCCCTGGCCGCTAGGGCAACCAACTAAGCTTCCACCCCGCCTGAACTTGCCACCTGATGAAGCTGGCCTAGCCTTCTGTACATATGTTACCTAAATGTATCGATGTTAATTAAACATTACCACTGTGTACATAACAGTTTGTTTAAGTAAGCCAAAGTGTCAAGCTCTCTATAGTGGAATAGTTGAGCAAAATACCAGGGTAACTTAATGTGTTGTATATCCTTGTATTAGCCTGATGTATTTTGCCTACTGAATTAAGCAACATTATTAGGGTTATGTGTGCTTGAAGATTTTGGTACATATTATGCCAAAATTATTTTAATACAGTCAATACTGTATTTACTCGCATAATAGCAGCATCTTTATGACCAAAATTTTGGCCCAAAAATGATGAGTGGCCATTATGAGGTACTTAAAAAAAAAAAAAAAAAAAAAAAAAAAAATACCTTTAAGATTTTTGGTGTAAAATATGTATATTTTAAATATACACTTTTTTCTTTTTCATTCATATTTACTTCTCCATGGCGTGGCCATTTCTCCAAAAATAAAGAAAAAGATTTCTGGAATGCATAGTAAACATGGAAAAAATGGACTAGAAAATCTTGTTAGTCCATTCATGGGTGTCACTAAGTGAAACTCATTTAAAATGATCCCACATGACACATTTTGCAGTTTTTTGTTACACATATGTTATTGTTTCCCTTGTAAGTGGTTAATAAAAATATCTGATTCACACTTAAAACGTCACATCTCTCCAGATGCCGCTCCGTTATCAACAGTCCATCATCAGCCAGCGAGCAGGAGGATCTAGGCAAGCGCGTCGTGAAGATTGGTATCTAGATGCTCGGTTCAACTAAGGTTAATTCTATGGGTTTGAAAGATCAATGTTAAAAGTCTGGCATAGGAAAAATGTCTGCCGCTTGAGCGCTAATATCAGTAATGGATCTAAACTGACCAATCGCAGAGATTTCCTGAATTTTAAGTTAAATAAATTTTATAATTTAACATGTTAAATTGGTTTATTTTCACTTTAAGATTAAGTTAAATGACTTCTGTCATTTTCAAACGTATGTAAATGTAATTTTACTACAGTTTCATATTTTTCTGGTCACTTAGCAATATCAGCAAAACTAGCACATAAATTTTCCATTCCAAATTCTCCCATAAGAAAACAAATTTTGTTTCTAACCTGTAGTAGAATTAACCTTAGTTCAGCTGTCAGGTCTTATAGGCACAATAAAACGTCTGGCACTAAATTCTTTTCTAGATTCCACATTTTTACCATTCTGGCCATGATGTTTTCTCGCCTAAAGTGATTGCAAAACCCGGTCCCTTGGAAAACGTTTACTGTATCGTGTCCGTTGTTGAAATTATGGGTGCTGTCATTATGCTAGTAAATATGGTGGGTATAGGCTGTTCTCTATAAACTGAACACTCAGCAGAACTTGTAATTACAGTAATTAAAAATATGTTTTACTGGGACAATATTTGATAACTTTTGAGTGTGTTGAAACTTTTATACTGTTTGTTACATGGAAGTTTTCATATTAAAAATAGTAAAGATAGATGCAAAAGACTTAAAGAAAACTTTATGCAGTGCTCACTTTATCGTGAACGGCCTATAGTTACCAATGTAGCTTGCTGCCAGTAAAAATTATTTCACATACTTAAATATCCTATTGCTGATCTGAAGAAAATACAGTACACAAACGAAGATCCCCATATTACATTACATCACTATGAAAGTAACCAGCTACCAACCATCACTTAGTAAACCTGAGTTTGTGTGTGTAGTTACAGTAGAAAATCCAGGAAATTGAGTCTGTTAGACTTTAGATTAGCACTTCAATCACAGGTTGAAGTATCTAATGCATTTAAATTATTTCTGTATTATTTAGAATAATGTTTCCAAGAGTCGAAAATTCAGGATTTTGTCTTATTAAAGTTTTGTTTGTATTTTATGTTGCTTTTTTGTAAAAGTATCTACCTGTAATTGATTTCAGTGTGTGTAATTAGGAAGTTTCTAAGTTGAAACCATTTTTGGTAGAAACGAACACAGTGTGCATAGGTGTTAACTTACAGTTCAGTTAGTATAGGTAGTACGTAGTAGTCAAAGAAAGTTAGTGCAGCAAAGTCGTGAGAGTGCAGTTGGTAATTGCATGCACAAGATGGTGCATATAACAGGGTATACAGAACAGTTACTTGTTTAAATCAACTTTAGATGTGCAACTAATGTACATTTTAACACAGACAGCCACATAGTGTGTGTGCATGCATCAATTTTTAGCATTGTATTGTTTCTGGATAATATTTACTGACTGAGAGCTTATTTTTCTTTACACCTGCAGATGCTGTGGTTTCTATTTGGAGACACTTTCAAAATCCTGCATGTACTGTAATTATAAGCATGGGTCTCACATATATATCAATAAGTTTTTGTACTGTTCTGAGCCATTCAGCAAAGAAAATTACTAAGTGTGCATCATAATTTAAATATGTTTTTGTAAATGTTATTTCAAAAAGAGTGCATAGCTGTAAACAAATTCCAGATAGAGTCTGCACTTAATTGCATTTGTGCTATTCATGCTTTGTGTTGTCAGTTCAGACTTACCAGCCGGCCCGCGTAGATAGTGATACAAATGATTGTGAAATTTAATTGGCGTAGGGAACAATAGTACTATGAATGAGTCCTGCTGCAACATTGATTTTCTGTTGTATACAAGTTGATCTTAATTGAAAAATCTTGTGACCTAAATGTGTATTGCAAAAATACTTTTGCATAAAGAGTGTCTTAGTTAACGAATCTTGCTGCCTATTTGTGATCGTTGTCCGTACAGCCGCAGTTTGGGGAGGTACATAGCCTCGAGAAAATTTGGTAACTTTTTCAGTTTTCTTATTAAAAATTACAGCCCTTGTTAAGGGGCTGCTGACTCTCACCTTCTTACTGTTATTTAAATTACAGTACATAGACTACCTATGGCTGTGAGAAGACAAACAGTTCACTTGTAAAGAGAACCGTGGATTGCTCTACAAGTCCAGACACTTGAATGTTTTTCTCCTTGTTTATTCTGACTTAGGAATGTAATTAATTCTGAGGTGGTTTTGTAAAATAATAAAGTTAAGTCTGAAGTGTGGTAAATTTAATGACTGGACAAGTATGTGGATGAATTTGAAGCTAAAATCCCTATTTTGTATTGGCTTAGTGTTGATCGTGTATCATCGAAGGCTTAAATGGTTAGTTTATGGTGAAAATGGTTTACGTTTGTCATTATTCGGTTTCATATTTTTAGTAGTAAAATCAGAACTTAACTGATGTGATATTTCTCCTTGATGGTATGCAATACTCATTTATTTTCACGTACGTACACTATTTTATTCCCTGCCGATAGTTTGTCATTGATTGTACAAGCTGTGCTGAATGCTTTATAAATTCGTACTGTAATTCTTAATGTCGGAACTGAAGCAGTTGCTCTCTTAAGTATGTTATTTCATGGTCTTTTAGTGAAATACTAGTACAGTTTTATGGTGATATCACGTGTGGTGTAAATCTTTATGCTGCAATTACTCTTAAAATAATTATATGTAATGAAGCATCAGGTTAAAGGTAGCCAAGTTTTTACTAGTACTATTTTACTTACTGTGTGTTGATACACTGTAATAACTACATAGTATAAGTGTTGGTCATTGACATCTGAAATAACTAATATAAACTATAGCAATAATTGTAGTACCTTATTTCTAATGAAATAGTTGACGTGGTTGTTATACGAGATTGTTGAAATACATATTTTAATAATAGATAGTATCTCATATTATATTTACATATTAAGCATTGTGTTAGTGATAGATAGGTGACTTGTATGTCACTACAATATATTGTATTTAGTGCAACATGCTATGTTAAGTGATTTACAGCATGTTGTTTGGTAGCTGCATACTAACAACGTAATTTAGTAGTAGCTGGTTGTACATACTGTAATTCAAGACTTAATAAACACTAGTGTTGAATAAATTATAAATAGATTTTATAATGAAAATTTCTGATTTTTATGAACAGATATTTATACTAAATATAAATATAAATTGTATTTGTGCATAACTGAAGCTAGTTTTTAATCTTAAAAGCCGTACAAGAAAAGAGACATGCAATTACATAGATGGCCATACAACTTTACACATGCTTGAAGTTTGTGTGACATTTTATATTTTGTGGCGTTTTCCAGCATTCTCCCTGGACCCCTAATTCTTAGTGTTGTGTATTAAAGTGCTAGTGTTGTTGCTGTGTTTTTGTTTTACTGTATTTGTTGGAGTCTGTCTCAACTATAAAAAAGTATTTTTTTGATTGACTGTTGTAAGAAACTACAGTTAATGTTTTGGTTATGTACACTAGTGATACAAGAAGCTGAAGTTCTTGGTTCATGATTGCAAACAAACATCTTTAATTGTCCTAGTCCTATCAAAGATGAATAATGAACTGCATTTAGAGCGCTGTCTATCCTAAAGATAGGATTTATGTGTTAAAATTGAGTGAGAACCAGTGACTGTCGAACTACATGAAGTATATGGCACCGTTGACTTTATTCGCTTTGGTGCGGTTGCTACAGAATCATTTAGCCTGTTTTATCACTACCAAAGAAACTGTGAACAAAAATATTTCCATGCCCAAAAAACACTCAAAACACCTACTTCTATAGTTATTCTACGTTATCATTTCTGTAGAAATGTTTTCGTCTTGTCAGAGAAGAAAATGGTTTTTGTCCGAAAGTGATTCCTTGAAAGGTGACTGAGCCCTGCCTAATATAATTCAACATGTAACCCCTATCCATCTTCTCACCAGGGCTTTGGGGTGGACAGCACCCTTAACAGTAAATTCTATATATTCTAGGGATTATTAAAGACGTCACTACATTTAGTCATGCACGTGTGATAGACGATAGTGTATCAATATTACGGTTGTTAATCTCTCGCAACACAATTTCATACCGTAGATCATATGTGTGTTCAGTATTACTGCAAAACTGAACTAACCTCACTTCTGTTTGTTTTCATTCTGGTCCCAAGGAATACGCAATATGCCCAGTCAGCTCTGTATAAGACTGCATTGAAGTGGCAGTATTGTTGCTGGGAGTTGTGATGGGGAGACTGTGCATAGATGAACCATACTTTGTGCTTTTTCAACACAGAGGAGGGGCCGTGGTGGCTGAATGGTCAGACCATTCATCTCCAACCAAGACTGTCCGGGTTCAATTCCCGGCGGGCCAGTCCCTGGATTTTCGCATGTGGAAATTGTGCTGGACGATGCCATTGGTCAGCTGGTTGTCTCAGGGATCTCTTGTTCCCATGGCCTTTCATTCTGGCGCTGCTCCATTCTCACCTCATGTCACCCCTCACCAGTGCTGAAGATCTTGATGTTAAGTGCTGACCAAAATCTCTCAATATGGAGGACACCAACATACAGACGGACAACAGTTGAGTTACAATTTTTATTTCTTGTAAAGTAGAAAAAAACACCCACACACACATTCTCTCTCTCTGTAGGGTTTTAGAATCTTACACAGACAGCAGAATTTTCATGCGAGCTCACCATTTCCAAGTACTGCAATTGGCTTTTTTTGGCGAGACAGGTATCATTTGTATTTTTTAAAATGTTTTTATTTGTGTCATGAAGCACATTTAGCAACTCCTCGATTTACGCGTTCCTGATTAAAGTCGCTAATGTTTGAGTATCCATTTTTCAATTTAAGTAGCAGCTGATTCAGAAAAATGCAGTTAATCCATTCTTGCACTATCTCATTAATGAGTGCTAGAGTTAACATTCTTATGTTCCAAAAAGATCTGGCTGTGGGCAGGGCTGATGAGTGAGTGAAGACTTAGGTTTGCGCTTAAGGGCGTGGACCCTGAGTTTTTCTGCTTTCAAGAGAATAATTTTGAAAACCCATATAAGAGGCAATATCATAAAATTGCTTTCTAACTTTGTTGCAAATTGGTTTTACTATGTAATGTAATTTTTCGAGAAACAGAATGCAAATTTTAGGTAATTTATCAATTAAAAATTAAATTTTGTTAATTAACTTATTAGCAACTATTTTGCTGTCTTCTTATGTCTTAAAAAATAATTATAGCAATCATGAAGAAACCCGTTCTCTTAGCATCGAAGTCTTTAGCGCTGGTGAAGGGTGACCTGATGTCAGTATGGAGCAGCGCAGGAATGAATGGGTGGGGGAAATAAGAGATCCCCAAGAAAACCCGCCGACCTGCAGCATCGTTTGGCACGATTCCCACATGCGGAAATCCAGGAAACGACCCTGCCGGGATTGAACCTGAATCGTCTTGGTGGGAGGTCCGACCTCTTGACCACCGTCGCTGTTTACAGGAACCTAACCCCTGATGTACCAAATTGAGGTCTTACTGTACCATGTATTTTTATTTTCGTAAATGTGGTGATAGTTTCTCAGATTTGTTAAAGTTTATTTCAGTAACATTAGTGTGTTCAGAATTTTTGTGAGTATCGTTTGTAGGAAGTGAATATATGATCTTTTTATAGGTGGATGGAATCATTAATGTTCACTGTTATTTTAAGAGAGCAAATAATACCTCATCTGGCCATTTTCTGTGTGTTAGTAGGACATGCAAACTATAATATACTATATTATACTGTGTAAAATTACTTACCTGCAATGCTAAATAATGCAATTTTTAAACAACTTAAAACTAAGTTTATGTAAATAGGGAAGAATACTGTTCAAATGTGAAGTTGCACTGCCTAATTAATAAGTTTGATACCTATTTATCACAATTTTTGTCTGGACACAACCCACGTTTTCCAAAATGATTTTTTTTATATAGTGTAACAAAGGTTGGATGAATATTGATTAATTTAAATTGTTTAATTGAGTGTGATGTGTTCAGTACTAACTTGTAATACACAGTGTTATAATTTTTTGTGTACATGTTTTTTTTATTTCATATGTGGTGATTCAGATAGTGTATCTGTTGTGTTCTAAACTTTAAATACATACTTTGTTATAGATTTCATGTTTCATTTGTTATTTTAGTCAGGTTTATTGCTAATAGTATGCTTAACCCTTTCAGTGCCACGAGCCGAAATATCGGCTTTCATTGCCTGTGTGAAAAATGACAGAGGCCAATCTATCGACTCTGTATTTTTTTTTTAAATATAATTTACATTTTTTTTAAATACATTTTTCTAGAAAAAAATATGTTTTCAATTGCAATGGATCAAGGGAATCTTTAATTGCCAGTAGAAATATTTTCCAACGTAATTACTTTGATTTATGCCGTGTCACTTCAATTTTAATAAATAATTGCAAATTTCTGAAAAATATGATGGTATTTTTATACATGTACCTCGAAGAAAGCTGGCACTAAAAGGGTTAACATGGACTGTAATTGAGACTTTAAGTGGAAAGTAATGCTTGAACAGTTAACTAGCTTTTTCACTGCCAAACAGAAGTTAGGCTTTATATGTGTAATACAGTAGAACCCACTTCTAACATTTCTGCATTTATCATCATCTGCATGTAACATAAAAAAAAAAACTGTTTGGGAGAGTATGAAAAGTGAATTGTAGCGTGTCATGTCTGTCGTACTCTCTCTGCGTTGTCGATGGTGAATCTGTTTGGGAGAGAAAACTGTGCGGAGTGGACACACACAGATCCATTGCTCAGCAGCTTATTCTTTTACTTCTGCCTGGATAGCAGCTTTGTCCCTTAGGTTTCTTATCTTTTGGATAAATATAGTGGCATAACTGCCAACAAAAAAACAAAGCCAGGAATATCTTCCTTACGGTTATTTATTTGTAGCCATAACCAATCATTTTCATGACATTAGTTGCCCACAGCATACAAACAAAATATCAAAACAAAGTCAAATTTAACAGGTGACGTAACAATAAAGTTATTACTGAGTGTCTGCCCAAAAGGATATCGTAGCTCGGTGCCGCGCTTTAAAAACTTAGTACTCACCAGTAAATATTTGCTCCCCTCATAATGATGACTACACGGTTATATATTGTGTAACACAACTAGTTACACCTAGTGCTACTTTAAAAAAAAAATGAAAATGAAGTTACATGACAGCGATTTCGCCCCGAGGCTTTACTTCTCTGCGCCAGCGCTCCCTTACACCTCCTGTCTGCCCCACCATGACACCTCGACTGGGAAAAACTTAGCTGGCCATCTCCTGGCGACCGTCTACCAGCTCCAACATACGACTACTGACGACGACCTCTTTCCTGGGTGGACACCTGGACTTGCTTGGCCGAGTGGTGGAGTGATACGACGGGACTCCAAGTTGTTTGAAAAGCTGGTTAATTGACATTTATTATGGAAGAAAAATATGTAACATAGTTACTGACAAATTTGCAAAGCATTTTACTCCACAACACCAGCTAGCTATTCATTAGTTTATTAATTGGGGATGTGCTGCGTCATCAAACTGTCGCGGATTACCACCTTTTTAGTGTTCTGTTGCACACGCCACTTACGTGCCTCCATGCATCTGAATTCTGACCTGCCTGCCAGATAAATCCCATTCCAGAAGAAGCAAGCTAAGAGGCTACTTGAAATTTTAAGAATCTGTATGAGGCAAAATATAAGAAAAAGTTGCTTATGAGTCCAAACACAATATAAATCAGATAAAATTTACATGTAAAATTTACTACTTTTATCTTGCTTTAACTGTTAAACTTTAAATTTTGAATAAAATTCCACTGTTAATTTCTCTACTAGCATCTCCAATTAATATGTTGGATCCCGCCGTATACAACCTTACACTTGGTTACGTTGGCCTACTTAAATTGTTATAAACAACAAAAAAATATTAACTAAGAGAGAAGAAAAAAGTTGAAATTACTATATGATAAGAAACCAAGTATGGGCTACCTGCCAGTGCGCATCACAGTATATTACAGTAATTTTAGTGACTGTGACGGTGAATATTATCATGAAACTACAGAAGTAGAAAAATCTCTATTATGCACATACTGTATGTTTTAACCATGTTTCTGATGGCACACTAACTGCAGCACAATTTATTATAATTATAGGTGGATTTACTGTACGTGAACTACGAAATTGAACGTTACTTCTGTGTACTAGCCATTTATTGATGTAAAAATATTTATTCCTGCTTATAACACTTTTTCTCATAGGTCCCTTGAAAAACAGTAAAACATTGTTCGACTGTACTTTAGCTACAAAAAATTACACAGTTCCAAAGCTTACACTCTGGAAAATCGTGATGATGTTTGCCCTACATAGTATTTAGAAGTTGTTTTTGTTTTGTATGTATTTTGTACATTAGTACTGCACAATTCTCGAGAATCACTGGTGTTGTTCGATTTAAAACAACCTATTCAGAACTTGGGCATTTTTTGAAAAATTAAAATTGTTGTACAGTATTCTGATTTGAAGTTTGATACCTGACAAGACTTTACGTACTTTGCCCATGTTCCCGAAAATTCTAAAATAATTTTGCATTGCAAAGCTGTTACCGAGCAGGTTTCGTGCATAAAAATAAAATAAGATATAGTTAGATATATTATGAATATTGTTAAAAATGTATAAGATTTGAGAATGAAAAGGTTCCCCAGAAGTATATATAACTTCTTGTACACAATGTATTGTAATTCCATGCAAATGCAGCCAATGAAAATATCAAATAACTGGAGTGTGGCACGCCGCCGCGTCCACCTACAACCTCAGTTTGGTCTTACGTGAGTCAGCAGCTGACCAAGCATCAACCCTGTCTATACAGTCCTGCGGTGGAAATAAAGAAAATCAAGATGAAGATACTGTTCAATGGCTTCAACAGACTGTGCTTCTGTGCAGTGCTCTCCATCAACTAATTTCATTACAGGGCAGAGTGATTTATACAGTAAAACCCAGCTCATGCATACAGATTTTTGTGAATAACAATATATATATATATATATACATAAAAATTTCAGTTGTTGAAAACCAGCCACAGAAATCTATTGAAACATTGTTGTAAGCTGCAATATGTACGGGTTGTACGAGATTAACTCTCAAGTAATGCCTTTTTGTGATAAAATAATAGATAAACCAGCTACAATTCACTAAGAATTACAGTATTGCTGCTCGTGTGTGGAGCTTGAGCTGGGTCGTTGACCTGCCAAGTGTTCCTCAGTGTGACATCCTCTATTGTTTACCTCATTCTAGCTCTATCTCTCATGTGTTGTACTTGTATTTTTGTGTGATGAAATGCTGCATGTGCCACCCAATATTGTCACTGGATGAGCGTCAGAAGCAACAAAAAAAAGTGCTGTAGCTCCACACTTTTCCTCCACCAGTAGCCGTATTTTTTTGTTTGTTATCTACAGTTAACTTTGACTTGTTTGCGGTTTTCAAACGTAATTTTGATACAGTAAAACTCTGTTAAGAAGTTCCCACTTAAAAAGTTTTCCCTTTTAAGTTTTTCCCTGTTAATGAGTTCAAATATTTCAGCCTCTTCAAAAACTTCTTAACAGAGTTTCACTGTAATTGTATATTTTAAAAATTTTACTAAATTATACCTGATCCGAGGAAACAAAATAAAATAACTTCATTTTCTCACAAGAAACCTGTAGACGTGCATCATACTATTGTATTGTTAACTATTGTGTTAGGTCTACAGATGTGGCCTTTCCTTCATTTTAACTCGTACGTACAACTTACCGTAAGTCTGCTATGAATACATTATCCCACTACATGAAAGTGAACTTTTTAACACGTAACAAATACATTAAATTGATTGCATGTGTCTGTTAAGCAAAATACCCATACAAATAATATTTTATGTTTATGAGGTGCTGAGGTATAGTTAAGGTATCATTTTATTTAGATTATAGCACCCTATCAAAAATATTATGCTTTATCAATCACAAACATTGTTACAGTAAATGTATAATTTTCCAGCAGCAAATGTAAACACAGGCCATGTTGTACGCTGCATGTTGAGCCTAATGGCAACATTTCGATCTGGTTTTTCATTATTTGTATTTATTTGATTGTTTTTGCGCAACAGGGGTATCATTTTACTCTGAATAAATCAGTCAATGTGTATTTCATATGTAAAAACACTTACTCTCTGCTAAAGATGCGTGAACACACATTGCACACAGTTGCTGGTTTTCGCTCTGACCATGGGGGGAGGTGTTTTCTTAATGATTAAAATTTGTTTCTATCAGTTTGTTCAAACAACTCAGTCATACGGACATACGTATATTAAGGAACTAAGAGTTATCCTGTATTATGTTTCTGAGCACTGTGTTTTTATTTTCAGCTATCATGCCAAACCAGAGCACCGATGAGTAATATGTAATAATGTAATGGGGCGACAATCCTGGTCATGGCACCAAAAATGTGTAGTGGGTCAATCTTTCATCACAGAATACTCAGGTATATAGTATTTATTCCACCTGCTTCCACCGAATAAAAGTTTGTAGTCTGGCCAAAAAAATTTAATCAATTCCACTGAATGTTACGTTTTTGATAGTACAAATTCCAGGAATGGGCGAAACAAACACGTTGCGGACAAACCAAAATGAATTAATTTTCATGCTGAAATAAAATTTTGCAGGGGCACTCCTGGGAGAGTACCAGTCCAATTTACAAAAGATTTTCAAGTCCGCATTTTGCCAGAAACTTTTAATTTGATTAAGACACTATAAATAGTCTGTTCTGAGGGACTAACAAAATACTTCAAAGGTAGATAATCTTAGATTCAAAAGGTAAACAAAACTAAATTTGGTTATTCCCAACCATTCTTGCACACCCGAACTTAGGCTTCGCTAATCACATGCTCGTCCGTATCTTGCCACACCAGCTCCACAAACTCGAACTACCGAGAAACCAAAAACACACCCGCCTACCTCAGCCGACGCAACACAAATCACATGATGGCGAACCTCGCTGAGCCAAACTAGCTCTCTCCTTACAGCGCCCCTGGCGGCCACCCAACGCAACAAGAAAAAAGAATATGTTACCAAACTACATTAAATAATGAAGAATTACTATCTTTATACTCATAAACCACATCTCAAATAAAAATATTGCTTTCTGAAACATAATAACACTTTGAATTACAAAATAAAGTTTAATATTTCGAATGGCGTGTCTTTTGATTGGCTCATGCTGGCCTGTACAAAACATATCACTATCTCTGTCACACACTAAACTTGCGGATGTACACGTGCACTCCTGTGAAAAATAAACTTGGTAAATACGGTTACAATCTCAAGTGCCACATACAGTAGAACCTCTTATCTAGTAACACCCAATCTACTGGCACTATTGACCAAACATTTTATTCTCATGAACTATAAAAAAATTTAATTTTTAAAAAGGTAAAAAAAAATTATGCAAGCTGTAAGTAAGAAGTTGCAATTAATGGGTAATATTTAAAAATGTTTAGTAATGTGCAATAATAAAATGCTTCAATTACCCTCACTAATTGGTAAGCTGCAACTGTAAAATAAGGAATACTCGGTGAAAAAAACTTATGTATGTACAAAAGACGAAGAACAAGTACTCTTGTTTTAGTACTTGACAGATACACTAACAAATAGGACGACGCGGAAGCGCGTATCGCGACGTTTCGCAGCTTCCTCAGGCGAAGAGACATGGCTGGTAGTCGCTTCTGCGATTATGTGTCGTCCTATTTGTTTGTGTATCTATCAAGTACTAAAATGTGAGTACTTCTGCTTCTGTCTTTTGTACATACTGATAGCGTAGCGGCCTCTTCCTTTGTTTTACATGAAAAAAACTTTTACCAGCTTTGGCAGGGACATACTTGAAGCTTACGTCCACCACAAAAAAAAAAGCCAAACACGCACTGCAGTTCTTTTAACCATGTTAACAGTAACAGTACACCATGTCACAATAGTTTACCTTTTATCACTTCAAATTTTTTTACGTGCAGCTTTTCTCTCTCTTTTTTTGCTGCCTTCTGCCAGAGTGCATACTGCTGTTGCCATGTTTCAGTGACTAAGAACCAGCCATTTGCCACCGGTAGACTCACTGCATACTACCTAATTAGTTTGACGCTGTAGCATTGGCATTGTTAGCTATAGATTTGTGGGAGAGGATATAAAATCAATTTTTTGCGACCGGTTCAATTACTTCTGAATCACACAGTTATTGATACATAACCAATAAAGTAAGAATGCCACATGGAAAAATACATTTTCCAACAACTAAGAAAAAAGAACAAAACAATAAACTTAGTAGGGGAATGGGTCCTATCTAATTCCCCTGCTAACAACCTCCATGTCTGTAGTTTGCTACTGCCATACGGTCCGCCTGTGGACCAGTTCGAGGAAGTCGGAGTATTTATACGAATACAAAAATTAATTGTGACAGCTTATACATCCACACGCTCTACACATACAGAAAACTAATATGTAATTGTAAAAACCCGTTATTTTTATGTATACAGATGACAAGCCAACTTCATGTGGAAAAATTCAATTTTAATGTAATTTTTAGTGTTTGTGGGTCAAAATTGGTAGAAATCAAAGGTCATTTTTAGACACAAGGCCTTGCAACATCAGGGAAAGATTGTGTGCAGCCTACTTCTCGCATATGGCTGTGTTGCCGGTCTAACCCTGCAGACGTGCATTGCATGACTTGGAAGATTCATGCTACAAATATGTGACAGCCAAAGCTGTTGAAAAGTTTTCCACTCATTATTCTTTATTTCACAGTGTAATGTGCAGTTGCATATAGTCCACACTCAGTTTTGTATCATATAGTAATTTCAAATTTTTTAAAAGTAATTCTTGATTAATAATTTTTTGTTTGTAACAATTTAATTTTTTAAGTTAATCAAATGTGAGGATTTATACTGCGTGATCCAACATAGTAATTTGGGATTCTAGTAGAGAAATCAACAATAATATTTTATTCAAAATTTAAATTTAACTGCTAAGGCAAGTTTGGAAGTACATAGTAAATTTTATTTGATTTATACAGTGTTTGGACTCATTTTAAAGCGAATGTAATTTTGAACAACTTGTCTAAGTAACTTTTTCCGTTGCTCCATTTGTATTTTGAAAATTTCACTTAAGAGTCACTGAGTTGGCCTACTCTGCGATTTGATTCATTTGGCAGGCAGGTCAGGATTCAGATGCTTAGAGACACATACAGACATGTGCTGGCATGGGGCTCGATCAGCGAGCCTGTGGTCTAGCTTCACGGGTGGTAGGGCCGTGTGCAACAGAACACTGGAAAGGTGGTGCTCCATGGAACTGTTTGACAGTTTGATGATACAGCATGTCCCCAATTAAATAACGTAATGAATAATTTGTGGTCATTGTGTAGTAAACTATTGTGTAATATTGTCAGTAACTGTGTTACACAATTTTCTTTCACTATAAATGTCAGTTGATCGGTCGGAGTTTGTTGGCAGATGCGGAAAGATGGCTGGTTAAGTTTATGTCAGTTGAGTCATGGTGGGTGAAAGTGGAGGTGGTAGGCGCACTGCTGTAGGCTAGAGAGGGGCTGTGAAACCTTGGGGGGAGGATTCGCCAGTAAAGTGGGCAGTATTGCCGTCCATGCTTCTACTGTGTTCAATATTATAATCTAGTAGGTAGGTGCACTAAACAGCTGCACGTAAGGCAAATCACAGCAGAGGTGAAACCTGGAAGAACACTCGTGACGTTATCCACTCGAGCGTCAGCCTCACCTATTCACTTTCTGCATCTTAAGTTATTAATGTTGCTAGTATGAATTGAGTAATTTAGCAAGGACAGTGCTACGTACGTCTGCTGAAATGTCAATAAAGGAAATTGAAACAGATTTTTGTAACTTTTTTTTATTGTTGTTATCCTGGACAACTTTTCGGTATACATCTAAGGCTATATGGGCATGTCAACAAAAAAAAAATTAATTTCTCAAGTAGTTGCCATTGTCATCACTTGCCACTGGTACTACTTCCGCTGCAAAAAAAAAAAAAAAAAAAAAAAAAAAAAGTGACTACCTGGGACAGAGGCGGTTCCAGTCATTCGTCTATCTCTGGCATTCTTTGAGACAGCAGACACGTCACAAAAGCTGTGGATTACTAATATAATGATAACTGGAGTACGTTATCGTTTACTAAGGAATATTTTTAATAACCATAAATTGCAACTTTTTGCATAATTTTTTTAACTTTTAAGAAATAAAATTTTTACATTTTTGAGAGGTCCTGAACATGATGTCATTAGATCACAGTTCTAGTGGGCAGAATATGAATTTCAAGTTTTACTTGAACACCCTACTGGCTTGAAGGTAAACATTCAAAACAAAGCTACTGTCATATTAAATTGATATTCACTTTGGACTTCTGTTCACAAGTCATCCTCATTAACATAACCTCGTTTGATGCTATTATGTCACCAATTTTTTAAAACCTTAACTAACTTAATAATTTTTTGAAACAGCAATAAATACCATTGGAACGTTTGCCTCAACAAAAAATTTGCTCTTATCAACTACTGTACAAATTTTCAGAATAAAGTACAGGGCAAACAAACCCACAAAACTTCATTTATGAATCGACCCATAAAAAGATAGAAGTACAATAACTAAAGAGAAAAATTATTTAATTCAGTCTTTATTCTCACAAAAGATGAGAGGAATTAAAATGGTGTACATGCGTATATTTTACATTAACAAGTACTGTGACAATTTTGTTATGAGAAGTTAAAACATTTATTGTGTACGGAGGGAAAAAAACTATACATATCTACTTTAAAATGAAGTATTTGATCATATAAAATTAATATCAAATTTACAAATTACATAAGACTTAATAACTTGTAACTACAAACTACAATACTGTTGTAATAATAATAATAATAATAATAATAATAATAAATGTTATCAATGATTAATGGCACAGATGTTACAAATACATACAGACACAATACTCAAATGTCATTAGTTTTTACCAAATCTGCTGAAATTAAAAAAATGGCACACATTTCACAAATACGTACATATGTAATAATCAAATGTCATTAGTTTTTACCAAAAGTGATAAAATTAAAAAATATATATATATATATATATATATATATATATATATATATATATATATATATATATATATATATATATATATATATGAGACTAACTAACATAATAAAGTACTTATGCCTTGGTAATCAGAGGCTAGAGAAGGATACTACTTGACCATTAGCTAAGTAATGTAAGCCAGCATCACTGTGACGTTACCACGACATCTATATTTTGCCATTTGTGTTCAGTTTTATAACTACTAAATCTAATGAGTTAACTTGGTATGTGATGTGTTGGTACTCAAAGTAAGTACAGTAGAGCAGTGCTAATTACCAATGATTAATTTTTTTAAAGTGTATCCTTTACAAAAAAAATGGGGATTTTAATACTTATACATCCTGTTTATTACAGGGATACCAACGTCTACGGATTCTCCGTAGTTTCTACAGACAAAGTATGTAAACTACGAATCTCCAGACGATGTACGGCATACTACGGATACGCGGCAAAATAGCTAGTGTCATTTTCTGCCCACGCGTATTTATATCTTTGTGTGTGGGTGTAGGGGAGGGGGGGGGTCCATGCGTACAGCGTTGCCACTAAAGCGGTAGTAGACATACAATTGTTTCGGTACTCGTAGCGGTAGTTTTTGACTTGTTCTGTTACGCGTGTACCAGTATTATGCGGTGAGCGTACCAGATTTACCATGCGATTAACTTACTTCCACTGTTGCCAATCACTTCAGTTCGGGCCGAGGACATTTTGTTGTTTACATTCGGTGTGCATTATCTGTAGTAATGTGGAAAAGTGGTTATTATAATAAATTACAGTCATATAAGGTGAAGTAAATATTCATAGGGAATTCCGTCAACGGATCAACCATGTCGGACGATGAATGCACGACCACAAAAAGACATAAGATTGCAGCGCAGCGGTTTCGGACTGAGTATGCCCATGAGTGGCAGTGTTTGAAAGCCAGCGAGG
>PNEQ01032236.1:0-32445 GCA_003012365.1 Medauroidea extradentata
TCATCATGTTTCGGATGTGCTAGCAGTCACGTCGGCCGCCCTCGAAGGGTTAAGACGCAGTTGGGACAAGTATCTATGACGTAGGTTCGGCGGGATTCCCACTATGAGCCACCCGGGCTTTGAATCATCGGCCAGCCCTCAAGGTGTTACGAAACAGCCGCCGACCACTGGCCTCCAGGTACATGGCACGCAACAATATGTTGCAGCCAACCACAAACAGACTGCAAATAGTTTTTCATCCATTTAGTTAGACATGCTTCTATAGAAGTACATGAGTCACATTGAATAATTTTAACATAACAATACCAAAAAATATATATAATTTAACTCGGTGGAAGATGATAGCTGGGGGGTGATGTTAGTCACATATTGGATATTTACATTTCGTTTATTATTATTTCATCCAAACCTTTTTTTAAGAAACTTACAGCTCATTGGAATTTATTGGTTTGTGGACATACGCCATTGCTCGTGTTTTGTTGACCAAACTAGTCGCCTCTTGGTGTTCCGACCAGCTGTGTCTCAGCCTGAAGACGGGGATGGATCTCAATCTCCGAAACGTTGCATTTTTTCGTTGATTTTAATTTGTGTTGTCTCTCGTTTTTTATTTGTTGTACACTGTCCGCTATTTATGTATTTTTTTCCCATCTTTTCTCATATTGGGAATCTGGTTTTTCTTTGTGTCTGTCTTTTAAGTTTTGTTGTTATCAGATTCTTCAATGAATTCAGTCTTTATAATTCTTGCTGAAAAAAAGACGAAGTTCCTCTGGGATTGTTTTTCTTACGTTTTCTGTGTTTTTGTGTGTTGTTTTGTATTTTGTCATATTGTCTTTCAATACATTTTTAGTCAACAAAACACGAGCAATGGTGTATGTCCACAAACCAATAAATTCCAATTGTAAACTCTCATTGCAACAAACATTTAAAAATCTCACACAGCTCATTACTCACTTATGCATATATCCAACGGAAAGTGTTCTATCGTAGTATTATTTTCACATTTCAAGCAAACTTTATGGCTTTAAACTTCCTAAAGGACTTAATATCTTCCCTCGAGTTACCCTATGTATATATTTTTTGTTACATTAGTTCATTACAATTTTCTTGTCAAGAATAATGTTTTTTTAAGTGTAGGCAACAGTTTCAATGACCTAAATGATAAAGTAATGCAATTTTTTGTTCCCTCATTCACTTTATGAAACTTCGCTTAAGTTTGTCTATTAATTATGCATTTATCACAGTAAAATACATATACAGAATATTTCAGAATTATTAAATGGAATTCATACATTCCTAAACAAATGAATTCAATAAACTTTATTTAGTTTATTTTCCTGCACAAACATGTACCTTTTCGAAACACTAAAATATAAATGTCTATGGGCCTACATATATTTGCATGTAACATAGTGTCATTTTTTTTTGCGCATTGGAGAACCACATTCTCAATAACATGCAAAATTAATATAAGTAAACGAGTATAACCTTTTTGCTATTGAAAAACTGCTCAGAAAATACCAGACAGTTGCAAGTACATTTATGAATCACAACGATACAGTTGGTAACATTTATTAATTTACATGATTAAAAAAATAGCTTGTTTTTATCCCTTCATCATTGTCTCAACATGGAACTTGCCAATGACTCACGAAATAAAGTTGCATAACTATCAGACAACACCCGCTTCCGAATGACGGGGATGTAGTTCTTGCACCAGTGGGGTTCGGCGTCTCGGATTCCACTCACATTTAGACGTCTGCCACCAATTTATGGATGACTGCTTGCAGTGACGAATTGTGATTTAAACTGAACACACCTGCACAAAATAAACAAATGCGGTGTTGGTGCATGGGTACGAGCACAGCCATACAATAGTCGAACTCTATCATAATTTTCAGCTGCCCAGCCGAAACATCGAGGTTTGCAGCAAGGGCATAAATAATTAGGAAAAGGAAAATCTCGCGGATCCAATGACCGTCATGTCCAACTTGTGTTACTGGACAAATGGTCATGGTTTCAGAATACACAGGACAATGAATTTCAGCATACGTGTTATTAAATTCGCAAGTTCATCCTTTACCTATAAATAATATATTTATTTATAATTAAAATGTCATAGAATCTAAAAAACGTAATGCGTACATGCGTTAGACCATAGCTGTCTTTAGTAGAAGGCCGCGGCCTTATACCTGGCAACACTGTCAGGAAGGGTCATTTTAGTAAGTTCTTCTTTTAGCTCTCCAAAGACAACGACTCTACCTGATTCGTTATTGTGCCATACATACCGGCGAATGAGGGAAAGCCATTGCTGTTAGCGAGACAAAATATGTGTTAAAATTACCCTTACTGACAGGGTTACCAGATCTAAGACCGCGGCCTTCTACTTAAGACGGCTATGGTTAGAATCAATGGACAGTGCTATTCACCAAAAATTCCTGTTGATTTCCTCGAAAGAATTTCTGAACCAACTTGTTTCAGTGACTTCCGTGCACATCTACAGTTCTGCATCATTTTTATTGGCCGTGTGTGTTTGAGGGAATACTTTTCTCATTTGACCGTACCAATCATAGTAAGGTTACTGCGATACCACATTTTGTGAATTGCAGCATAACTTTGAGACACACAAGAGTTAAAACATCCCAGTCACTAGCCATGAAGCAGAGAGGTGGCAGATGTGCACATAAGGTACTGAAACAAACTGCTTCAGAAATATTTTCACCAAAAATAGGGGTCCCTGGTGAGTTCTCCCAAAGTTTTCGCTTGTGGGAAATGTGGCGGAAGTTGCCGTTGAGACAGTGGCTTATCTCTAGGCATTCTCATTTTCCCACACTACCATTCCACTGCTGCTTTGTTCTTACATCATGTCATCCTCTCGACGCTGTTTAAGGTCTGACTGAAGCTCTACACTTCACTGTTAAATTTTGTTATGGGCACTTGATGTAACTAGTTCAGTTAAATATGACCTTTGAAAAAGTTTTGAAATTGGCGTGCATGATGTAGTTCCATGGATATTCTCCGTTGCGATGGAGGTGTCTTTCTATGAAAACTAGAAGAAAGAGGTAGGGATGATTTTCGCGAAAATAATTTAACAACTTGTTTCAGTTTCTTATGATCACACCTGTAACTCTGCCAGAGTCATAGGTGTGTACTTAAGAGACTGAAACAAGTTGTTAAAAAATTTGTTTCGCGAAAATCAGGAGTCCTTATAAATTGGAAAACATAAACAAGCAGATTATTCTTTAGTCAACATGCTACAACAGAACATTAAATTCCGTAAAGGAACGTTACAAGCAATACAAGGAAAGCCAAATAATTGAGAGACTGGAAAAATTCCGGGTTTCACTGACATGTAGGCTAGCCTTCAAGAATATATGTGCACTCAAGCAAACAACATCTGTTTATTAGCTGCTCGCTGATAGAGAGGTATAGGGTACGTTAAGGTACTATTTTATTATTGGCTCAGAGACTACTAGGGAATTTCAAATAAGTCAACGGTCAATAGCGAAAGTGACACGAACTTATAGATCATGGAATTCTAGCGTGTTTGTTAAATTAATCGCGAATTTTTCAGATCCCTACAAATAACTAAATATAAGAGAAAACGACACACCAAAACAGACAACGCAGGTATGACGCCTACTTTGGCCAAAGGACAAACAGATAAAATTTATGAAACACCGAAATACGACACAACGATGAGAAGAAACACAACAACGTTCATGTTTCTAAAACAACAGTACTTTTCTTTGTCACATCGATGGGTAGTATTTTTGTGTTTCGTATATTTCATCTGTTGGTCCTTTCGCGAAAGCAGGCCTCAAACCCATGTTGTCTGTTTTTCTTTCTTATTTTCTTATTTGGCTGTCCTTGATTTATCTGACCCGAGTTAATTTATACAATTTTATGTTGTGTATGTATCCTGTTGAATAAACCATACTATGCTTGTTTATGTGTTCTTATTCTGTGTAGCTTTTGATAGACATCTGCTTCATAACGGAGTATGTCAACCAAAAACTACATCCAGTAGGTCAGTTAAAATAATCATCCCACTTACATCACAAAACCAGGCCTTTACACCAACAACACCTCTTTGTACCCACATCACCATCCTTAGACACTCCAGCAGCTCGAACACCACAAAAGTCAGCAGCGGCGGCAGAGAGTAGACGTGTTTTACGTCGCGCGCTCGCGAAATAGTTTAAATTTTTAATCCTGTCAAGTTTTTGAAATTTTCTTACTCATAATCAGTTATATAGCAACTTTACTTAACAATGGCGGAAGAGTGTGGTAAATGTCATACGTGCCTAGAAGCAGCAAATGTGAAGGAAATAGTGAATTGTTCGGGAGTTTGTGAACGGTATTTTCATGTACAGTGCACCTATCTTAAAAGAGCAGAAAATCTCCGGAAACTTGGGATAAAAAAAGACTCGTGGAAGTGTGAAAATTGCAAAGCATTAAAAGTGAGTAGTTAGGAGCCGGTGGTAGATTTGAAACTGTTGATGGAGCAAGTATCTGAAATACATAAACAATTACCGGGTTTGCAAAAAGCAATTCAAACGATAGAGTCTTTAGAAAATAGTATAAAATTTATTTCAGAGCAATTTGAGGAGTTTCGAGTAACAACTAAACAGATTCAAGAAAAAAATTAGAAAATTCATAAAGAAAACATAGCTTTAAAGAAAACAGTGGATGAGCTGGAAGAAAGGGTAAATGAACTGGAACAACACAGCCGTAACATGAACATTGAAATAGTTGGCATGAAGGAAACAAGAGGAGAAGACTGTGTGGCGGTGGCAGGTGAAATTGCGAAGTCTGTAGGAATAACGATATGCGAAAAAGACATTCAGGTAGCGCACAGGGTGCCTAGTAGTAGTAGAGACCAGCCTATACCGATAATAGCGCAGCCAGCCTCCAGATAGACAAGAGATCATTGGCTACAGAAATTCAAAGAAAACAAGTCACTTTCAGCTTCTGAAATAAATACTAAATTCCCTGCAAGTAGAATTTTCATAAACGAACATCTCACTGCTTAAAATAAAACTCTTCTTTGGGAAACCTAGGAAGTTTGCAAGAGAAAATTATTTCAAGTTTGTGTGGGTTCGTGATGCAAAAATCTTCGTTAGGAAAGAAGAAGGAAATTCAGCTACTAGAATCAGACGTGCAATCGATTTTCAAAAATTGGTTGTAAGTGCAACCACCGTAGTTATGTAACATCGTAAATGGGTGAGTTTTTACAAACATTACCGGATTATATTTTTACGCTGGACTGTCTAGAGACTTCAGACTTAAACATTAACTTTTTTAATAAAGGCTTTAGTGTGTTACATTTAAATATTAGAAGCACATGGAAAAACTTTAATGAATTTCTAATTTTGCTATCGGATATCACAGTCAAATTTGATGTAATAGTCTTAACAGAAATGTGGCTTAGCGAACATATTTCATGTACTCTATCGCTGGCTACAATTCCTACTTCAGCAAAAAAACTGTCAGCAGAAGCGATGGTGTAGCAGTCTTTGTTAGGCGTGAGCTGACTGCTGATGTAGAGGAGACCGTCCTCGCGGAAGCAGTCTGCTTGCGTGTTAATGTTGTGGCTGGCCAAACTGACAATCCAGTCTATCGTGTGTCACTTTTAGCAATATACAGATCTCCGTCTGGATGTTTAGAAACCTTCTTAAAATCGTTAGATAGTGTATTTTCTGAATTAAATGATAAAAGTTTAATGACTATAGGGGATATAAATATAAATATTCGTTCAGATGTTTTTGATAAATATACTGAAAAATACTTAAATATACTTGCTAAACATGGATTAGTATCTTGTGTAAATAATTATACTCGTTTAACATCATATTCTAACACTTGTATTGACCATTCTTTTGAAAAATCAAAAATTATGACGAAGTTTTCGTAACTGTATTACATACAAGTATAACTGACCATTTTGCAATTGCTGTTAGTTACGAAGTTAATTGTCCGAAGTTCTATACAAACGATAAGACTTATTAAAAAATTAATAGAAAAAAATTATCTGATATAATTTCAAGTGAAACCTGGGAATGTGTTATGGATGAACAAAATGTAGATACAGCCACAAATAAGTTTTTAAATAAGCTTGATAATTTAATAAATAAAGCAAGTTTTCAAACTGTCACGAAACAAAAGACATTTAAACGATTAAAACCATGGATTACAATACGATTAATTAAGTCTATCAGAACAAGAGACAAAATGAAACAAAATCTAAATAAGCAACCTTTTACTATGTTACTTAAGAATTGTTACTGTAATTACAGAAATAGATTAACTGTCTTAATACGTATAGCTAAAGACACTTATTACAGAACTAAAATAGCTGAAGCACAAAGTAATCCAAAATAAATATGGAAAATTATTAATGATGTCTCGGGATCTAAAAAAGAAAATATTAATATAAAAACTGTAAAAAATGACGGAAGTGTAATGAGTGCAGCCGTAAAAGCTGAGGAGACCGCTAATGCGTTAAATACATACTTCACAAATGTAGGGAATAATATGGCTTCAGCGATATCAAAAAATACTTCTAAACATGTTGTTACGAATAATTATGTAAACTCAAAATTATATTGTAAATCTATATTTTTAGAACCAGTCACAGACTCTGATATACTTACAATTATATCTGAAATGAGAAACTCAAATACTGTAGGTCCTGACAAGATAAGTACAATATTATTAAATTATAATAAATATAAGTTGTGCAAGCCTATTGAACATATTGTAAATTTAAGTCTAATCTTCGGGATATTTCCTCAACATTTGAAGGAAGCAGTCGTTTTGCCTTTGCATAAAGTTGGGGATTCGACTTCTGTCACAAATTACAGACCAATTTCTATTTTAAGTAATGTATCGAAAATTCTAGAAAAGTGTGTCAAAAAATATTAATGGCCTTCTTAGAGAAAAACTAAATAATATGTAAAAATCTGTTTGGTTTCAGAAAAGGTATAAGTACAAATGATGCATTGACTAAATTAACAAACTTTGTCCATGATGCAATCGAAAATAACAAAACCTGTCTATGTGTCACTTTAGGTCTTGCTTAGGAAGCATTTGATACAGTATCACATTCAATATTATTGGAAAAAATGTAAAAATTGGAATAAGAGGATTGGCTAACAGATGGATTAACAGTTACTTAGAAAATAGAATACAATGTGTTAAAGTAAACAATAAGCTTGGAAACTCAATGAGAATAAATACAGGAGTCCCGCAGGGAAGTATTCTTGGTCCAATTCTGTTTTGATTTATATAAATGATTTGTGCAACATAGATATAAATGGTCAACTAATATCTTATGCAGATGATACTGTGATTCTTTTCTCATCTGATTCATGGACATCAGTTTTTAATATAGCTAATGAAGAGTTAATTATAAAGTTAAATCTATATTAGAAAAAATTTGCTCTCTCTTAATGTAACTAAAACAAAGTGCATATCAATTTCTGCAAACAAATCTGATCAACCAAAGGAACACCAAGAACTCAAAATACATAACTGTAGTCAATTAAATGCAAACTGTAAATGTAACGTCATAGAACGAGTAGAGAAAACAAAGTATTTGGGTGTTATATTAGATTGTAATTTAAAATGGGACAGGCATGTTTCTTACTTAACTAAAAAAATTCGTAAAACAATATATAAATTTATGAAACTTAGATCTGTTTAATCAATTGAATCTATAAGAATTATTTATGTAGCCATTATTCAATCTGTTCTGTTGTACGGTATATTAGCATGGGGATGTATGAGCAAAATGGCAATCAAGCCACTAATTTTAATACAAAAAGTTATTTTACGAACTGTGTTTAGAAAGACTTTTAACCATCCATCAAAAGAACTTTTCAGTCGTTTGAGAGTATTCAATATCATAAAATCGAATATTAAAACCATATTAGTCAATTTCTTGAACCAAAAGTTACCAGTACAGTATTTATCTCATATATATCCTACTTGATATAATTCAAACAAAAATTTACCAATTCTCCTAGTTCACAAAACAATTTCTCAAAGATCAACCACATTCTTGTTTTCAAAAACTGTAGCAATTCTACCTGAAACTATAAAAAATATAAATATAAACAAAAGAATATATATTGATCGATGGTTAAATAACTTAACTGATGATAGATTGTCTTTAATCTTTAAGTAGTAGTTTTACTGTAGTTAATTATTTTTACATTCTTTATATTTCGAATTGTTAAATACAATCTGTATCCATCAAAAACTAAATATTTTTTTAATTCATGCAGTATTCAATTTTTGTTCTCAAATTAATTTATACCAGATGACATGTTTTCTTACATAATTAACCGCAGCTATCGAAAATAATTTGTCTAGTAGCACTCACACATAAGCTTTGCTTATGTGAGTGTGATGACTTACATTATATAAAAAGTATTTATGTAAAGTGCTGTAATCGGTATATGGAAATAAAAAAAATGAAGTTGAAGGCCACGGCCTTCGATACAGGCATGCGAAATTCGCGTTATTATTTGGTGGTCAGCTAGTCTGATAATTAAGAACGAGCCTTTATATGATGAAAGTTACGATTATAAACCCTTTATAGGATATTGTTAGGGACCCCTATTTTTCTCGAAAAGAATTTTGCCTCCGTTTGTTTCAGTGACTTACGTGCACATACGTAATTATGTTTCATGGTTATTGGCCGCGTATCTATGGCTGTCATTTGACTGAGCCAATTACAGTAACGTTCCTACAGCAACACACGTTTGTGATTTGCCGGTAGAATCCCATGGCTCGTGAGAGTTAAAATATCCAATCACTGACCACGGAGCAGAATTGCAAATGTAAACGTAAGGCACCGAAATAAAATTCTTTTCGCGCAAAGCTGGGGTCCCTAGATATTGGCCACACTAACGTTTAAATTTTAGCTATTGGCTGGATGCAATATCTGCGGCATGCTACCACATTTTCGGCCAATGAGAGACGTAGAGTGAACATATTGTAATAGGTAAGCCTATTACTATAATTAGAGTGGATGATATATCGCGAAAATTTTTCGTGCCAGCATACCCTTGAAAATGCTGTAGTTTCTTGCAACGTGTATGACTGGGTGATATACACCTAGCTCTCTGCAGACCAATAACAGACATCAAACATTACAATAGCCGGATTCTCATTGGCTCAGTCAAATAAGGAACCAGCTATGCGTACAAGCGAAAGCCAGTAATCTGTTGATAGGCTGAACGTACGTTGAAACCCAGCAAACGGTACAGTTTTCCCGCGATAAATCATCTTCTCTAACTATAATGGTTATAATGGTTTTAAATATTTTTGTGTCAGAATAATGAGTACGTAATAATTCAATTTAATTTATTTATTGTCCCAAATGTATGAGTATGTTTCTTCAGAAACCCAGTTACCTAAACTATTAAGTCATTAACATTTATCTAATTCATTTACCTCTATTGAAATCCATATTTTTTTTATTTTATTATATTTTGCTCTGTGTCAGTCCTCTGAGCGTCCATATTTAATTTTGTGTTGCTAAATTGTAAACAAGTTTGCAGATAGTAATACTCGTGTTTTTGTGGTTAATCATGGTGAAAAATGTGTAAAAATAATTGTAAGACTTGAAAGTGGAATTATTTGTTTTTTTTTTTCTTTCTGAAAGTTGTACCAAAATCTATACCGTATTCAATAGGATCAAGAAGGAGTTCCAGATATAAAGTTATATGTACCAAGTTTATGCCATGTTGGAGGTAACTACATTAGTTGTTGAATTTTCTTCTCCAAAACTGAATTAATTTTGTTTGCAATATGTCGCACTCAGTTGTACATGTGCAAGAGTTTTGATGCTCGTGATCTGGCTGATTGAAATTCAAGTGTCTCTGACTGAAAACATTTTAGTTACTTTTAAGACATCAAATTTTCTTTTAGGCGCCGAACTTTAAGAACAAGTGTTCAGTGTGTTCACATACTCCCGTGTCAAGAGAATTGTATGTCCGGAGTTCCACCTACTCTTACAAGATAACAGTTTGCAGTCTAGTCTGTGTCAGAAAGTAACGCCAATTTCACGCATATATGCCTTCGCAACAGCGCCTTCAGATCTTCAGCGGCCATATCACCCTTCATTCTTTTTCAACGTTACATGTCGGCGAACAAGGGATATCCATTGCCGTTGGTGAACCGAAAGCGCTTTTATTTCATTTAATTCTAAACGTATTTCTCCTGAACACCCAATGAAATAAGTTTAGTTCTATAAGACTCGCTGCAAGTAGAATGGACTTACTTGTGAACTTACGTGGTGATTTTGGATGGAACTTAGAGACATTCTTTACCATTTATCTTCCACACGGAAATATTTACAAATGTCATCTTCCATAACAAGTTCCACGCTGCAGTAGATTCATGTGATGCACATATTTCTCCAGTCTTCCTTGAAAGCTCTCGTTTGAACATTATGAATGCTTAAATCGCGGCAACCGTCAGCTGCACCAGACACATATATCTGTAAAAAATAAAAACGAGCGTTACAATAAGAATATTACTCTCCTTAAACATTGATATCATTGGTCTTCAGAGAAATGCATAAGTATAAATAAATATAGTAACTTAATATTACAAAATAAGGTACATTCGTCTGTACAACAATTTAGCATAAAATAGATGATAATAGAAAAATTAGAAGGGTGTTCACCCGACAAAAATTCGTAGTTTTATATGTGCACGACATAGTCTTCGTTTTGTAGACGTTACTTAATTGTGAAATTTTCCACTTGCAAAAATTTTTTGACTTTCATAGTGGCATTTGCAATTATGGGAACATAGGAATAACAAAAACCAAGTGACTTATGCAAACGAATTAATTTATGCTAAAATTAGATGTAATGGAGCAGATGCTAAAATATTTAAAACAACACAGCAAAGAACTTTTGTATTTTTTTTAAATTGGCATGCATTAACTTAATAGTCTAATTTTTTTAGAGGTTTTTCAAAACGTACAAAGACATTTCTTTGTCGGTTTTTTTAGATATTTTAGCATATGGCCTGTAATATCTCATATCAGTGTAAATTATTTCACCAGGTTTTCGTTATTTCTATGTTCCTGTAACTTGCAAATTCTGACTCTGACTTGCCACAATGGAAAAACTATGGGAGCTAAAAAAATTTTACAAGACAAAAATGTAGTCATAAGTAACGTCTAAAAAAACGAACACTGTGCTGTACAAATATAAAATTATCCATTTTTGCCACGTGAACGCCCTTACGGTGGCTCCCAGCTCTGGCCGCTGAGCTCGTACAGAGTTTTGGTCTATAGGAACTTCTTCGAAAATAATTTAACTTGCGTGAGTGACTTCTAGTTAAGAACTGTATTCAAAGAACATTACACGTATGCATACCCAGTCCACGTCCAAAACTAACGTTTAAAGTTTTTTTTTCTCGGACGAAATTTCATTTTAGGTATATGAAAATCTGGATGCAGTTATCATTGAAAAAAGAGTATAGTTGCAGGTACCATATTTTTGTTAAAATAAGAACAACAAAACAGTTTGGTTGTCAGTATTACTATGGACAGTTCCTTCAACAATATGTTTTGTAGCAGAAACAAAGAGCCTTGTTGCTTTTACAAACCAGATGGTAACTTCTACAAACCAGATTGTTGAAGGAACTGTCCAGAGTAGTACCGATAACCAAATTGTTTTGTTTTCCTTATTTAAACACAATTATGGTACCTACAACTAAACTCTCTTTCTTTCAGTGTACTTTAGAAAAACATGCGCTTGTGCATAAACGCCTGTAGCATAAATATTACGCCATTAAATAAGCGACATGGTAATTTCGCGGGTTCAACGACCAGCCGGCTGGACTCCACAGTCCTGTGTACACTATGTCCTCAGATACTTGTACATTGTCTGCTGCTCCAGTGAGTGGACAGTTGTACATGTGACAAGGTAGCGCGGCAGTCACTGAGTGTTCTCAAGCACGTCTTACTATTGGTTCAAGGAGTTCCGTTAACTGTGACCTAATCGCGAAAGCAGTTAACGTGTGCAGTAATTTTAACTCGAACATATTTTCTAATTAATTCGTGAAATTTTAAGGTATCTTATGTTGGCCACTGACTGTCTAAAATAGATGATGTATCGGCGAAAAAGACTTCACAACAGTTAAGTGACTTGTGCATAATGGCTAGACAGAGGCGAGTTGCATGCGCTTTATCGTCCTTAGCTGTCAGCACTCAGCACTTCTATGCTTCGGACGCGCAAAATTAACCTCACCCGGACGACTACTGTAGTAATGAACACACGCCCGCTCGAAAGTAGGGTTATTTTTCCTAAAATGAAAGTGTTCGCTGTATTACAAGATTAAACTAGTGAATAATAATGTTTCTTGTGAATTTTGTCATGCTACTGGATAGTACAATCTTTAAGCCAAAATTATATCAGACTTAATTTTGTTAACAAATTAAGTATGTTATTTACAGTTACACTTACAAAAAATAGGGATTTTCATTTATAAAAGGTTTTCTTTACATTATTGTCTAGTATTTTCCACTTTTGAAGTAATAACAACGTAATTATTATACCTTTGTGGAAATAAAGAGTTTACAGACACTAAAATCAAAGAAAAAAAATTGCGTTACATTTTTTTCGAGATTTTTCGTGCAATTACGTTCCAAAAGCAATAACGCAATTTAAGGAGAACGTTCTAAAAAAATATGGGGTTTGAGATGTTTCCTAAATAAAAACCACTGGGATTTACAAGTTTTGAGATATTATCATATAAGAAGCAGCTACCGGTTGAAGGAAATATGTTTTGAAATGAGAATTTTACTCATTAATATGGAATTTACTAGACTTGAGCTAGATTGAAATTTAGTGGCCTTATTTTAAATGATGTTTGTTACCAACAAAGTAACTAACTCTGATGTCACTTATATGGATATTATTTCGTCATTTCGGAAATGTCGGATAAGTGTTTTTAAAATGTCGAATAATGGTACCCTGAAAAGTGACGTTTCATTTAAATAAATAAATAAATAAATATTTGATCATTCGTTGTTTGGATATTATTCCGTATTATTAAGTGTATTCTCTATTTTGTTAAAGAAATTAAGCTCTAAAGTCGATTTTCAGGGTATCATTACGTCCACGAGATCACTTTGCTGACAAATTTCAAGCACATGTTCGACTAACTTTATTTACGAATGACTCTGAACAACTATTGCTAAGTTGTTAACTTTATGATGGCAGCGTGAAAAGCTGACAAAATATTGTAGAAAACTGATGTTGTCTCAACTCATTAGCCTTTCTATAATCGCACACCTATGCAGTTGCCGCTACAAGGTTAGGAAAACAACAAAGCGTCATAACTAGGGACAGAAATATTTCGCGAATTCAATTACCTGTAGGCTAGAATCCATTGTACTATGCACACTCAAGCCTCGTTTATTCGTGCACTGTCTGCTGTTCCGGTGAGTAGCAGTTATTGGACAAATGGTCGATGCTTGAGTATGCATTGTACAATGGATTCTGGCCTGCAGGTCATTGAATTCGCGAAATATTCCTGCCACTAGATATCACATATTTATTTTGACTAACTTTATTAATTCAACCATTACACAAAAAAAAAACAGCTGTGTACATCTAATAATTGTGCAAAATTAACAACTTGAAAATGACCCATTACAGTATTGGCATATCATCAGTGGGATCATGTAACTTAATAAATAGCCAAATGCTGTCACCTTGTCATAAGATACCTTATTTGGAGTATATATTAAATTGCTTACTATAGTGTATAATTTAATTGATAAATTAGTAAACTAAATACATTAATTTTGTTTTATCGATACTAATAATTAAAGTTTCAAAGCCAACACTAACATGATCACCAAACGTTTTTGCATAATAATAGCTATTGTAGGAATATTTTCCAAATACAAGTTATTAGGATCAACCATAGATTGTAACTTTTCAGACAAACATATTTCCAAAAGTCCTTTAATTTCTCAATTCACGAGAAAGCATTTTTCTTTACATTTTAATAAATATTGGTCGCTGTATTAAGGTAATTAAAATCCGTGGTAGTCAGGAACTCAAACGTTCTGAGTATAAACTCCAGGATCCATTTCTACTCTGAATTCTATATAATTACTGCATTGATGATAAATATTTTCGATTAATAGAAGTCTTATTTTTAATTCCCTTCTGATTATTCGTTAGTAATAGTTCAATACGAGCAGAATTCGCACTACACCACAGAGAAACGCTGTTGACTTACGTAACAGCTAGAAATCTCCATTCGTATACGCTGAAAAATGTATTTGTAGAAATTTTCTCTATCTTTCGAAATTGTAGATTCAAATGATGCGAAGACTCTGTATTTCACCTCCACGATTGTGTAAATAATTACGAATATTATCAAACCCCATCATCGAAAATTAGTAACGAAGCCACCGTAATTTATGAGGTTAAAGTACAGCCAACATCAGATGCCACGGGCACTGTCTTTGTCGCTGAACGCACGTAACATTATCTGCACTTTTGAGGAATGATTTCTGGCCTTTTTCACACCTGGAAGTTTGACGTTCCACTAATATAAAATTTTATGAAATATTAGTTAGCCGCTGTGGTCGAGGGGTTCGACCCCCGGCGGGTTCGGTCTAGGACTTTTTACATTTGGGTAACGAAGTGGGCGTTGCTGTTAGTCAGCGGGTTTTCTTGTTGAACTACCGTTTCGACCGTTTATATCATTCCGCCGCTGCTCCACACTCATCTCATCATCGCCTCAGCCATCCCTCGGGCCAGACAGGCGACATATAGGCATATGTCTCGCTAGTCGAGCAGCCGGCTCAACCTTCGCCCCGGTCTTCTCTTACACACAATGTGACCCTAACTGCCCAAATAGCAAACATCGACTGGCCCTCTTGTGGAGCCCACAGGCAGTAAACATTCGGAATGCACCCATGGCCACATGTGGAATACATTATACGTATAACAAAATCACCCACACGTTAACCACAAGTGTACCACAAGAATTCTTATTGTACTCAATGCTTGTGGATTAGTTTGCTAAGTCTACAAAAGGCAATTTCCGAAGTACCAAAGTCAAAACCATTGACTCAACGGAGGAAAGCACTCCAAACTCTGCTTGCGTTTGGTACCATTTCAAGATCAGTGATCGCGAGTGCTTTTGACAGATTGTACAACGAGGCCTTTAACTGGGAAAATTTTGAACTAACACGAAGAGAAAAGAAATGGCACCAGAATATCTGTTTCGTAGTCCACTCGGTTTCAAGAGAGACTGTGAACATATGGCTGGATGCCATTTACGAGAAAAACGGCGTAAGTGACGATGAGGAGGAAGAGAAAGAAGAGCCAAGCTATACGGAAGTTCAACAAGTGGAACTAGAGGGAGATGAACAAGCCTCTGTAGAAGTAGAGATTAACCTGCGAACAGTCAGACAGGAGCTCAAGAGCAGACTAACGACCAATACAGAAAAGAAGTCCAACTATACACAGAAGCCAATAGAAGATACAAATGAAAAGTCAGATCAAGAAACTGCTGACGATAAGGCACTTCTACATCAGATTCAGTTGAGATGGGCGAAATACCTTCCTGGGATATGAAAACAGTAAATAAAATCTTTGGAGAAATGGCAGAGCTGACTCAGGGCATATTAAATTACATCTTGGGTAACAACTCAAATATAACAAAGTAGCAATCTAAATTGATGACTCCAAAAATAGTAGAGATGCAGCGACTGATGAATCAAGTAGTTGCTAGTAATGTAATACTAGCCGGTAAACTCAGTAATACCAGACCACAGAGCACTGTCCAAACTACTCCTCAAGCTCAGACACAAAAAGAACTGAAAATGAATTACTCGGGAATTCTAAAAAAGGCAGAGGTCCAACACAGACCTCCCAAGAAAGTTGTGATTCTTTACCCGAGGGATGAAAACACCTTAAGTGTAGAGACTACAAAACTTGTAAAAACAATGTTGATCCAGTAAATGATGGCCTACATATATGTAATATAAGAGCAATCAGAAGAGGAGGTATAGTGGTAGAGGCAGGAAATGAACAGACCCTGGAAAAACTCAAAGGTAATGAAAAGATTAAGGAACTTGGTCTGAAACTGGAGACCCCCGAAATAAAGGCCCCATAATTTATCCTGTACGATGTCGCCAGAAATTATGATAATGATAAGCTTGTAGAAAAAGTCTACAAACAAAATTTCTCATCATATTACTTGACAGAAGAACAGTTTTATAGACGAATATGAAAAAGTCATAGAACAGGAAAAAAGTCGTCAGATATCGTAAATGTAGTGCTCGAGACTGATGCACTAATACGGGACATGATAATTCAAAAAGACAGAATATATATTGGATACCAGTCCTGCGAGATCAGGGACTACATTGTTCCTTCTCGTTGTTACAAGTGTCAAAGATATGGACACATATCAGCGAAGTGTCAAAACGAAACAGTCTGTTCTAAGTGTGGACAAATTGGACACACATATAAGGAATGTAAAGATAAATAATATGACAAGTGCGCAAACTGCATGAGAGACAAAAAAAGACAGTAAACATAGAGTAGATACAAAGGAATGTCCGTATCACGAAAAGGCATTTCAGTGGGAGTAAGCCGCATAAATTATGAAATGGAATTTGAAAGAGTAGACTATGGCTGCTAAAATGACCAGACTCAGAATAGGTTGTAATAGGCATAGCCTGATACACATTAAATGTACATATTGAAGGGATAACTGGTGTAAATATCATTAAAGACTGGCCATTAGAATTAAGTATCAGATGTTTTTGGTATTAAGCGGCGGCAATCACTGGAATATAAAACAGGCTAGAATTGTAAAATAAAGTTGGTTCAAGTTTTGTTGTACTCTGTGTAAATAGTACCACATGATAGGAATGAGAGTGGGATGATTAGGGAGAATTAATGTATATTTCGTATTTTGGACTGGGGAGATGATGAGATGAGAGATAGGGTAGTCGCTCACACATCTGGAAGCATTTGGAGCTGTGTAGCAGTCAACAGTGACGAAGTACCAGTCGGCCTCTCCTGCTGCCTGCCCGAGGCTGCCAGGGGGTGGGGATGTGAAAGGCAAGCTAACAGCCAAGTCGCCCAACCGTTTAGTTTAAATTGTAAGTATTTATATATGTTCTGTCATAAGTATAGATAATTATAGGAAATAATGATGTCAAAATTAGAGAAATGTAAACTGTGATTTTATGGAATAAAATCACCACGAAAGATGTTCGTAATCGCCCGGATTCGGAGCAATGCCGGAAAGCTGGGAATTCGAAACAAAGCTCCTGATTGGCTGGAGGGAGCCGCGTCAGAAATCGCCGTTTGGTGTGGGTGCCGGCAGTGGTGCAGGAGATAGACCAGCCTGGGACTCAGCCGCGGACGGACGCGTGTGTCCGTGTCTCGGTAGGCTACCAGAAGTGCGTTACCGAGAGTGTCTTTATTACGTGTTTAATCACATCCAATTGTCGGACAAAGGCGATTAGACGTCAGCCGCTTTGATCATAATCCGTAGGCCGAGGAGCCAGTTTTTTGGTCTGAGTGCGGTGCGGGAGGTCGTTGTTCGGTTCCTGCCGCGAATAAGGGTGTTTACGACCGTGTGGAGTGGGGTGTCGTATAAAATGAATATCACTCGTTTCACTTAGTAGTTTAAACCTATATTGATTCTCGAAAAATAAGTGTTGTGTGATTGGTCACTTACTGACATTGACTTGTGATCTTGAGTAAATTAAAACCGCTAGGCTAGTCGAGGCAATTCATGAACGGGATAGATTTGATCAAAACCTACATGAACTAGTTAATTAATAAACATAAAGTAACTGCTCTCTAAAGAAGGGACAGTCACAAGGTCAAATAAACTCACAACGATCAGAAGTTGCTACAGCAGAGCTAGCATCAATTGCTACCGAATATGAACTTGACATTGTCTTAGTAATTTAGTTGAGTCACCCCTCTGCAGAATTTGCAAAGTAAATGATGATGTAATTCACATTGTACAAGACTGCCCGAAAATATATTAAGTAATAGAAAATAATATAACTAAAAGGCAACCTATTCTCCTTGCAGTACCCAGAAAGGGTGTGGTTGCAGGGAGACAAAAATGGGTTCTAGTCTGTGTGGCCCTGGCCACGAAAAAAAAAGTTTGCTAAGTCTGCCTGTGGACCGTGTGCTTAAATATTTCAGTCTTTTTAAACTAAGTTGCCCACATTTAAATTATTTCAGTATAACTACTAACGCATTTACTGACACGGCCTGATTAACAACCATTCCATCAATAGTAGACAATCATACTTGTGGACGTTGGCCGCTTCTGCCAACAGTTGGCCAACTATAAAAGGATTGTACTTGCTACTAATGTGAAGGGAGGAACTCGTGGATTTTCATTAGTTCAAATTTGGCGAATTTAATTTATACTTGAACTAAAAAAAAAATTATTCGCCAGAACAAAATACCAAACGAAACACACCTGATTTTGATGACGCAGCAAATGTAATTTTATTTGACAAATTATTTACGTCCGACAACAAAATATTTGGTTGGCACAGGTTTAATAACTTATTTATAGGTACGCGCTTGTTGCACTTTGTTGGTCCAGTTGGCTATTTCTGTGACAGTTAGCATCATAGCCAAACAATCCCGACTAAACAATTACTACAGATAACGATAAATAAAGATATAAGAATTTATATTAAACTCCTGAATAAATGTGCGTTTCACGAGTCATACAATTATGACAGCATAGATTTTGTGGCGGAAAGATATTTTCACTGTTTTGATTAAATCTTTTGTATGCACATTTGCAGCTGTGCTTCATGACCAGTGATTGGATGTTTTAACTCTCACTTGACTTGGATTTCTACTGGCAAATCACTGGCGTACGATGCCACAGTAAACTTATTATTTTCGGTGCAGTCAAATGAGAGACATGCCTGAACCACAGACTAAATAGTAATACAGACGTGAAATGACTTGGAGGTTTGTTTGATACGCTCGACCATCGTCGCTTATTGGCTGCCCAAAGCTGTTGAAACGCTGATTGGTGGTAGGTGACTCCGCCATGTTGCTGGCCAGGGAAGCCATTTTGCTGGCGTGTGTAACTGAGTTCGCTATCCTACGTGTTGTTTCACTTCTGTATTCCTAAGTATTCTGTGCCTGAACAAAGACACGCTGCCAATAACCACGACGCACAGCAGCCGATTTACACATAACTAGCGACTGGAAAATTTCGCGAATTCAATGACCTGCATGATAGAATTTATTGTACTATGCATACTCAAGCCTCGTATATTCGTTCTTTGTCTGCTGTTCCACTGAATAGCAGCTAGTTGACAAATGGTCAGGTTAAGAGTATGCATAGTACAATGGATTCTAGCCTGCAGGGCATTGAATTCACAAAATTTTCCAGTCCCTATAACAAATGTCGCAAAAATATTTTCCTGACAAACTCGGGTTTGTTACAATTATCCATTTGGACGTGCCAGCCAACAACGTTCAATCTAGACGTGGATGCTAACATGTGCGAACCTCGATGCTTTTGGTTCCAGATTCAACTCTCGGTGACATCATTTTTTTAACGAATCCGCACAAAAACCTTTGCTCAGTCAAATAAATATGTTATTGTAATGAGCAAATATTACACGTTGGATATCAAAGTAATGTTGTTTCAGGAACAAAAAATATTTCTTCCGCTGTATATAAGCAAATTATTTGGTTGAGCAGAGCCATAGCCATCATTAATAGAAGGCCAAGGCCTTAGACCTAGCAACCCAGCACACAAGGGTCAAAGCTCTCCAAAGGCAATGGCTGTACCTGATTCGTTATTGTGCCCTACCTACCGGCGAATCAGGGGAATCCACTGCCGTTGGCGAGACAAAATAAGTGTTAAAACGACCCTTCCTGGCAGGGTTGCCAGATCTACGGCCGAGGTTTTCTAATTAAGATGGCTATGGTAGAGCACATTTTACTTGACTCACCTTTAAGTTTCTCTCAAAGAACTTGCTGTTAAGAAACCAATAATTTCGGTCGCTTTTATGCTCTCTCCCAGACTCTGATGCTTGTGGTAAGCTGCATAAGTAGGGACCCCTGTTTTTCGCGAAAAGAATTTTGCCCCAGTTAGTTTCAGTACCTTACGTGCACATCTGCACTTCTGCTTCATGGTTGTTGGCAGCGTGTCTATGTGTATCATTTGACTGAGCCAATTACAATAACGTTCCTGCAACACCATACGTCTTTATTTGCAGGTAGAATCCCAGGGTTCGTGAGAGTTAAAATATCCAATCACTGGCCACAGAGCAGAACTGCAGATGTGCACGAAAGGCACCGAAACAAAGAGGGCGAAAATTCTTTTCACGAAAAACAGGGGTCCCTATGCATAAGACTTTCCGACTGGCCATTCGGTTTCTTCGTTCGTATTGGTTGTTGACGTCATGGACACGATACGCAATGTGTAGGGCCCGGTAGTTTTCGCGAAAAGATTTTTCCCCACTTTGTTTCAGTGTCTTACTTGTACACCTGCAGCTCACCTTCATGATTATTGACAGAGATTTTTTGTACAGAGTCGTTATTCATTAGACTGTGCCAATCAGTACACGGATAACTGCCGCACATCACGTCTGTGATTTGCGGGCTTTAACTCCACACGTTGGGTGTTACGGCATCCAATCACTGACCACAAAGCAGAGATGCAGGTGCGCACGTAAGGCACTGAAATAAAGTGCTGCAAAAATCTTTTCGCGAAAACTACCGAGCCCTACCAATGTTTCATATCTAGGGTCCTGAAGTTATCACGAAAATAATTTTGACTCTGTTCCAGTGCCTTACGTACACATCTGCAGCTTTGCTGCATGGTTATTGGGAGGTGTACTTGTGAAGTCTCTCACGTGACTGTGTCGAACACAGTCAGGTTTCTGAAACACCACGCGTATCTGATTTGCGGGTAGAAACACAATACATGTGAGAGTTAGAACATGCAACCGCTGACTATGAAGCAGAAATGTATGTTTGGAAATAGGGCACTGAAATAAACTGAGGCAAAACTCTTTCTGCGAAAAGTTTATGACCTGGACATGACATTCTTTAGCAGAAGGCCGCGAACCTACGATATGGAAACCCTGCCAAGAAGGGTCATCGTAATAGTGCTTTGACTTCTCCAACGAGCATGGCTTTTACAGATTCGTAAGCCTGTCCTACGTGCATGCGATTCATCGATAGTCGATACCGTTGGAGGGTTCAAAGCACTATTAAAATGACTCTTTGTGTAGGGTTGTGTCACACAAAGACCATGCCGTTACACTTGAGACTGTTATGAATGTGTTCATTGAAGTAGTTCCGTTACTCGTCTAGAGGTCCATCTGTTTGTCGTAGTACTTCCAGCCAAACCTACGAGTCAACAACACGAGTTACGAAAGTACTGATACTTATAAGTAAAGAGTTTTGATAGCACTTACGGGTGTTAAAGTGCGATAAAGTAATAATTTGAAAATTGTATGAAGTAGTGTTGGTTTTGTAGACGATACTTGTGAGTGCAGTTTCTTCTTACGATACAATTTTAGCTGGCGTAGTTTTCTCATAATGATGCATTAAAGTCAAAATTTGCGTGTTTTGCTGCCATGCAAATAGTGAAAACCAACTGACTTACTTCAGTAAAGTAATTCACAGTGAAATAACATACTATGGGCAACATAATAAAACATTTCAAAAAATCCCGCGAGTTGATCTTGTATTTTTAAAAGATTTCTGAACTTTCAACTTTTTTCTGTATTTTTGCGATTAAATTAAATTCAAGATAGGTCTATTACGTTGTGGGTTTTTAAAATGTTTATTGCATAGCTCATGGTATGTAAGTTCACAGTGAATTATTTAGTTTAAGTTGGTCGGTTGGTTTTCACTATTTGCGTGGCATTGTAACAAGCAAATTTTGACTTTGACGCCCCGTTATCATAAACTATGAGAGCTAAACTGTTTCGTAAGAGATAAATGTACTCACAAGTATCGTCTACAAAGCTAACAATATCTGCACCGAAAAATTCGTAACTTTAAAATTGTACCAATCACTATACAACTCTTATACATTTCATCAGTAGCAATTTCCCACTTATAAAATATCTTATACATTTCCATAGTTTTCGTACAAACGCATGTCAAAGCAACGATGTGATTATATTCACTACTTAACCAATGTAAAAACTATCCAAACGATACGGATGAAATAATTTAGTGTGAAAGTGATTGTATTAAGCTACATAAAATAACAAATTTGTTATTTCACTTAAAACTATATTTTTTAAATAAAGGTACTCAAGATATGCAACATATGAGGTATTTTCAATAATATTTTTCCCACAGGAACAATGATTGTGAGAAATTACGAAGGTGTCATGCTATAGCTTAATACATAAACTTTCATCCTAAATAATTTAATTCGTATCGTTTTAATAGCTTTTACTTTGGGTAAGTAGCAGAAATTGTCGAATCGGTACTTTGAAATGCACTTGTACGAAAACTACGGAACCGAATAGTATTTTATTTGCGGCAATTTTCTATTCGTGTAATGTGTATGTGCTGGACAGTGTTTGATACAGTAATAAAATTACGAATTTTTCGGTACAGAGCAGCCGTACGCGCGTTCGTGAAGAAGAAGCGCGGAGATCTAAGGGTGACACAACACCTGCATCACGTCTCACCTCTATAAGACTAGTAGTGGTGATCATATCATTTTATGACGAAATATCTTAGGTTAACTTGTATTGTACCATCCTGTAGTTTCGTAAATATTCTGAACCACGATTATCTTGCACTTAAAATGCCCCATGGAAATAAGCTTTAAACGTTAATAGAGAACCTAAATTTGGTATACACGCGTGCAAAATTCTTTAAAAAATATTCCTCAGCAGACATCTTTCACTTTACGTACCGCAAAACGGGGTGGTTGGAAACACTGGAGTGAAAAGAAACAAAATTAGAAAAAATTCCTAGCTGACACCTTTTGCCTGAAAAAATTATAATTACACTAAAACTACTGCTTGTAAATTGTTTTAACCTGCCTACCTAAAATCATAATTTTTAAAACAGAATTTAAACCGTAAATTTAGTTTTAAAATTGTGTTTATATTCACACCAATGTTTCTAATCACACCGTTTTACGGTAGTTTAGTTTTCGAATGACCGCTCAGCGGGCTGGGTAGATAACCACTTTTAACAGCAACGGTTTTTTCACCATCGGTGAGGGGAGGTATGAGGTGAAACGCAAAAACCAAAAATTTACCCTTAAAAGTAGGTATTTAAAGTGGTTTTAATTGAAAATAATAAGACATATTAGAGAATGAAGAAAACTTATGTGTGAATGACGATGATACTTTACGCAGACCTTAAGCTTCTGCATAAATTTGGAGAACTATCATTCCCTATATTGAGATAAAAATGGGCTGTATGTTTTTATCCTGCCAAGGAGTGTGTAATCCTTGGGTTTTATTTTTTATTGCTTTCAAATAAGCAATACACACTCATGGAACGTTCAATGCGAACTGTTTTTGCGGAAAAAAAAATAATAATAAAAGTGATGTCGCACTTGGTACGCAATTCGTGTTATAAGGCTGGCCGTACAACTTTTGTTTTATGTAAAGGAAGGACGTCATTCACAGAACTTTTTCTTTAATCTCCAGTAGGTTTTATTATATCAGTTAAAACCATTTTAATGTAGATTTCTTAAGGGTGGATAATCTCCCTTATGAGTTACTGTACTACATTGTTGGTATAGTGTTTTCTTTCCTATTTTTGATAACGAATCGCCTTACTGCGTTTGTACCTGCATAGTAAATCACAAACACCGAAGTTATTCGGTAACATTAACTGTTAAAACCTCACGTGCTGTAAAAAACCCACGTCTTTATTTATTTGTTTATTGCTAGAGCCGCGACTTTGCCGCGAAAAGATTTTGCAACATTTTGTTTCAATTCCTTTCTTACACATCGACAGATCTGCTTCATGGTTACTAGTAGTATGTGTTTGTTCTAACAAAATTTTCTTTCCACTGCACCAATCGAAGTAAACATATGGTGACAAACATACGTCGTTGATTTGCCAGTGGAACCCCAAGACAAGTGATAGTTAAAACATCCAATCACTGACCATGAAGCAGAGGTACAGATGTGCACATAAGACATTGAAACCAAACTGTGCAAATATCTTTTTGCCATAAAATCGTGGCTCTACTTATTGCTGTTCAAATCTGAAGACACTTAAATTATATTTACTTACATCTTATTATTCACAAAACGTTATTTAACGGTACCTTGCATTACGGGCAGATTTGCAAGCACTTGTACAAATATTTGAGTATTTAAAGTCTTTACTTCGTCCGAATACACTGGTGCCGATTTTCTGGATAAAAAATCTTCAGTTTCATTACTTTCCACGTTTTCCATAAACAGCAAAACATTTGGTTCATTTTCTTCGATGTACACGGACTGAGAAATTAGTTCCATGATTTTTTTCTGAGAATATTGTCGGTACGGAATATGTAGAGCCAGTTTTTTTTTTTTGCGAAAAGAGTTTTGTACCAGCTTGTTGCAGTGTCTTACGAGTACTTCTGTGGCCCTGCTTGTGATGTGAAGTTTTTAGCTCCCAGCGTCTCGGGGTTTTACACGCAAATCAAATGTGTGTGAATGCCGCAGTAACGTTCTTCTGATTGGCCCAGTCAATTGAGAGACGCCTTAGCACAAAATCGCTTTGCCAATAGCCACGGAGCAGAGGTGTAGGTGTGCACGTAAGGCACTGAAACGAGTTGTTAAAAAACTGTGTTCACCAAAATTCACAGGCTCGAGAAATCCGCTAAAAAAAATACGATGTTCGGTCGTCTGTGAGTGGAATTTTTGGCGGAGGAGAAAACCTTATGAGTACGGATGCGGAAAAATTCACGGGTTTTCTGACCTGTGGACAAAACTCCAAGAATATCTGTGTGTTGAAACAGACAACAACTGTTATTGGCCGTTCGTAAACACAGAGATACCACACCATTGGGCCTGCGTTTAGTTGTCTCTTTATTATTGGCTCATCGCTAGAGATGGTGAATTTTCGCGAATTCAATAACCTGAATGTTAAAATCAAATATCCTATGCATACTCAAGTCCCGACTATTTGTCCACTATCTGCTACTCAGTGGAACAGCAGGCAATGATAGAATAGACAGGGCTTGAGCATGCATAGGATATTTTATTCTAACATGCAGGTCATGAATTCGCGAAATTTCACCGTCTCTACTCATCGCCATCCAGGAGATGTCACATAAGAAAGGGCTCAATAGAGCCGTGAACATTTTGGGAAAATAATTTTGCCCCATTTCGTTTCAATGCCTTCGGCAGCTTTGATTCATGGTTATTGGCAGTATGTCTTTGTGAAGTTACGCCTTAATCTGACTGTGCCAATCACAGTAAGGTTACTGAAACACCACACGTCTGTGATTGACGATTAGGCACGCGAGAGTTAAAATATCCAATCACTTACTATGCAGCACAATTGAATGGTGTTATGCAGAAGAGATCTAAGCCACAAACGTAAAGAACTGATAAATAACAAGCTCCTGAATAATGCATTAAAACTTAAGTAGTTAAGCAACCAAAGTCAAGAAGAAGTAGGGTATTTGAAGATATTAATTAACGAAATAGTGATATTATTTTAGTAACCACTTTTTATGTTGTTCTTTATCACATGTGGGATGGTCTCTTTCCTGCATAACACCATTCAATTGCAGGTGTGCACGTAAGGAACTGAGACAAACTGGGGCAAAATTTCGCGAAAAGTTCATAGCCATAAGTGGCGTGAGCTTCTAGTTGTTTGAATTCTAGCTTGCACCCGAAGCAAAACGCGAATTTTCCGAGTCCTTACTAATGAGAATGGGAAGCAATGGGGGTGCGTGGGTTCGCCGCACGGAGTTCCGTCGCGCTTCTGGACAGCATTCTGTTCTGCGTCACCGCCTGGCAAAGGGAAAATTAAATTCCGCGACGGCAATCGTCGACTGGGACTACACCCCTACCTCGGCTTCGCGGGCAGGAGTTTATAAAAAAAGATAAAAAATATGTAGCCATGGTTGGCGGCTGTGGGATTGCGTGGTGACTGGTGGTGTGGGAAGTAGGAATGAGGGGAAGGGGGTGTCGGGAAGGACATGTTTTGTGTGGTTTTTTCGCACTATAATTTGCCACGTGTGCAGGCCTCGGCTCACATGCGGCTAATGACGGGCCTGTCTGCGTGTACGGTAATGACGCTAATGAAAAGTAGGCGGGGCTGGCTGCGGGTCGAGGCAGCTCAAACATTGTAGTTTCCCCTCCTCCCGTGCAACCCTCTGGCGAGGACGGGTAAGGGGGAAGCAGAAAGGGGACATTATTGCGTTGATGGTCACGCGTGTTGGTACGACGTAGCCACCGGAACTGCCAACTGCCCGGCGCTCCCACAACTGCCAACCACCCCCTCCCCCTCACACAAACTCTTCCAGCAGACTACCTGTCATTCCCGAGAACAATTTGTCAATTGTTCAGAGCGTTTTAGCTGCCGGACGACACGAACCCACACTCCGTTTCTCGTAACTTCAGTACATGTTGACATTCCTGAAGGCAATTAATAGAGCGTCGAGCATTTAGCGAGTTAATTTAAGAAGATAGGTTTAGAAATCCTGTATAGTCCAGTGACGATCACTATCACTATTGAATAGAGACCAGAAAAATCCAAGTTTTGTTATGGGTACAAACTAAAATTTAAAAATTTTTTAGTTCTTGTCGTTTTCGCACTTGGCTCTTGACTAATTTGACACCACCTTTGATGGCTCTGAGGAAATTATAAAGAAGCAACTAAATGCAAGCCCAGTCATGTGTCAGCGAACAGCCAATGAAAAGTTGACGTCCGCTTGGGTACACTGATATTATTTGAGGGTAGCGTACACCTCAATGAACCCGCGAATTCGTTAGGTCTCTACTATTGAGTCACAATTCATCAATAGCGAAACCTGATAAAATACATATTTTCTTTTGGGCACAAAGTAGAATTGAAATTTCTACATTCTAGTGTAACTTTCTCAATAGTACGTTATGACACCTTCAGAGCGCTGAGCCAGTAATATATAGGGACTGGAAAATGTCGCGAGGTCAATGTATTGCACGTTAGAATCCATTGTTCTGTGGATATTCAGATCCCTAAACAGTGTTCATTGGATACTGCTCCACTGAGTAGCACGTTTCACCCAGTAACTAATAGCACAGATTTTCAGCCTTGTTTTCTCTCAAGTTTTTATTGCCTTGAAGTTATTCAGGGCGATTCGTTCAAATCTCAGGCGTCAACGAAACGTACATGCGTTTAAAATCAAGTTTGTTATAAAACCAATTCCCAAAGTTTTCCAGTCGGTAGTAAATAAAGTATCAACTTAATTAAAGTGTAAACATGTGGTATCATTGTATCAGCAAGCAGCCAATTAACAGTGGCTGTCTGCTTAAATGTATACATATTCTGGGAGCTTAACCTACAGTTCAGTGAACCCACGAATTATTCAAGTCTATAATTATTGAAAGAGATTGAAAAATGCGCAGGGGTTTCCTCCAAGAATATCAGTGTATTCAAGCAGACAGTAGCTATTCACTGGCTGCTCTCTGACACAGTGATTCCACATGATTGGGTTTGCATTTAACTAAGTCTTTATTATTGGCTCAGCGCTCTCCAGCAGATGTCAAAAAAATCAATGACCTATCGCTAAAGTGTCACAAACTTGTAGATATTTGAAATCTAGCTTGTGCATAAAAGAAAACGCGAATTCCCAGGTCCCTAATTAAAAGAGACCGGGAGATTTAGCGAATTCATTTGAGAAGACGTTAGATTTCAAATAGCTGTACACGTTAATTGATTTCGCACTAGAGGATCGCTGATACTAAAACAATTTCTTCAGGATTATGAACCAATGGCAGACGTATGAAAACACTCACTGACTGCCGCGCTACCTTGTCACATGTACAACTGTCCACTCACTGGAGCAGCAGACAATGTACAAGTAGCTGAGGACATAGTGTACACAGGACTGTGGAGTCCAGCCGGCTGGTCGTTGAACTCGCGAAATTACCGTGTTTCTAGTCATTATTAATAAAGAACTGGAATGAAAAGATTACATTATCGAGCTTAGTGTATCCACATATCTTAGCCAGCTCGGGCATTGCTCCCCACCCCCTTTTCAAAATTTGACGTCACAAGTGTATAGGAATATTTTCTGACCATGCGAGGGTAACATGGTTTCTACCAATTTTGGTGTAAATTTACGGTACAACGTATCAAAAATATCGTATGAGACTAAGGTATCACTAGGGAGCCCTGTTTTTCGCGAAAAGAATTTTGTTCCAGTTTGTTTCAGCGCCTTATGTGCACATCTGCAATTCTGTTTCGTGATTATTGGCAGCGTGTCTATGTCTATCATTTCACTGAGCCAATTACAATAACGTTCCTGCAACACTACACGTCTGTGATTTGCCGATAGAATCCAAAGGCTCGTGAGAGTTAAAATATCTAATCACTGACCACGAAGCAGAACTGCAGATGTGCACGTAAGGCACTGGAACACAGTGGGGCAAAATTATTTTCGCGAAAAAAAACTGGGGTCCCTAGGTATTACTTGCAGAAAAGGTAAAGTTTTGTAGAGTAATCGTGCACGTTTCTGCGCTGGCCAATGGCAACTTTCGCTCATTTGGTACATTCAAAAACCAGCCCAGACTGTCGTAGTGAGAGGTGAATGGCATGGCAGGGGCACGTCGTTTGCTCGTTTGCCCTAAAAGAATTCGCCCTTAACTGTAGGGTAGACGCCTTTAGGTTAAACGTCTTTAGGGCAATCTACTTTAGTCATGGCCGCCTTTAACAGAAGGCTGTGATTTTAAATATGGGAACGCAACATCGGGGGCCTGCTGCCGATTCTCATTGGCTGCCCTACTCTGTGTAGACGTGTACAAGTCACTAAAGCGGCACTTATACACGCTACAAAATCTAGGCCAGTCAACGAGCGACCGACAGAAAGCCTCCGATGCAGCGTTTCTCTATTTAAGATTCAGGGCCATGCTTTTTGACAAACTCTATTAAAGCAAAGGACTTCAGAGAAAACGTGGATCTTAGGGATTCACTAGAGAATAGAAACTTGTAGGGTAAGCGTCTTTTGGGCAGACGACTTTAAAGCAAACGACTTTAGGGAAAACGATTGTGTTAACTGTTAAGACTTTTAATATAAACAAATTTTAAGGCAAATTCTTTTAGGGCAAACGACTTACTGGCAATCGCATTATTAAGTGTTATATGGAAAAATGTATTTTACGGCAAACGACACGCTCCCGTCCTGACAAGTGCACTGCTATGGCCATGAGTGTATATTAATTGAAATTAATTGAAGAAAATTTGGTCAGCAATTAACATCGAGGTCTTTAGCACTGGTGAGATGAGACAGGATGTGAGTATGGAGCGACACCGTCCTGAATGGGTGGGGGGAACGGTAGATCCCCGAGAAAACCAGCCGACAAGCATCATAGTGCGGCACGATTCCTACATGCGGAAATCCTGGACTTTACCCCGCCAGGAACTGAACCAGGATCGCCTTTGTGGAGGAGTGTGTTTGAAGGTAAGGTAAGGACTTTACGTCTCGTTGTCAGCGAGGTTACAAGAGACGGTGACACACAACTTGGTACAATGACAGGAGCTAGGAGAGGAGTCTGCCGTCATTTTTGTTAAGGAACCATCCCAGCATTCGCATGGAGTGATTTCGGGAAACCATGGAAAACCGAAATCAGGATGGCCTGAGCCGGAGATCGAACCCAGGTCCTCTCGAAATCGAGTCCAACAGTTACCGCAGTGCGACCTCATTTGGTAAGTGTATTTGAAGGAATGTTCTCTGGGTGCGGTATATTTTGCGTGGGAGCAGCGACTTACCACTTGCCTTCAGCCAAGGCGGTTCAATGACGTGAAGAAAAATAATTTTCCATGACGCCGTGCAATAGGTTGCATGCTCTCGACGACAGACTTGCGTGCGCAGGGCTAGGATGTACCCCTACATCTGCGGGGCAAAACACCCACATTTACTGGCAGCGACCTTCACGTAGCTCGCCAAGCGGAAACTCCTAACAACAGTTATCTACGTCCTGCTAGTGGCGGCAAATAACACATTCTTGCCACACAATCATAATCCCGCATTTCTGTCTGCCTAAAAAATAGAACCTTTCCCCCCCACTCGCAATTTGTCAAAATGATAGTGCGGGTTCGCAGCTCGCTTTTTCCCTCCTTTGCAACACCACCCATTCTTCGTCTAATAAATGGGTCATTTTATGGATAAGAAAAAAATTATTTACATCTTTAACAGAGTCCATTTTATGGCAGACCATGTGGTAGCTTATGGTTCTTCAAATGATAACGTACACAGAGATGGGTTTAGAAAATTAAAAGATGTTAGCAAATCATGTGTTTGTATACCACCAATTTATAAATTTGTTGTTGAAATCAGTTAGTACTGTTTTAACGTTTTATTTCCAAACGTAAGATATTTCGTTTGCATATTTGAATATTCGTTGATACTGCATATGAAGTTTCGTTCCTAATCTTTGAAATAAAATTTTGTCTCTGTCGAGTATTGAACGCGGGACTTTTGATGTCGAAGATTATAAAGAGATGGGTGAGCGTCAATTTTCATCACACATTTAATCACTTAACTGACACAATATTTCTTTCTGCCAATCTGCTAAAAAAATTGCCATTCTATGGCTCTCTCTGTACAATTCAATCTCACAATAAAACAAGGGGTAGGTTTATTAAACTACGTACAGATACGCTCATAATTTCTTTTGCTGTGCAATATGTAATAAACGAGCACAACTACGGTAAATCGTATGGGAAGTGGCGTACCTCGGATGTGTTTGTTATAGGCTTATCACAAAAAGTAAGCACTGCTTAATGTTTTTCTTTCATACGTTTTGCAGCCACCTTGACTAATTTTGATATGAAAACTTCCTAATATCTAAAAACCAGTGAAAACGTTTCAATACACTCAAAACTTAACATATACGGGCCCAATAAAACTAATTTATTTATTATAGGTTATAATGAGTGCTCAATTTATAGTAAACAGCCTCACTGTTAGAAAAATTTCCGTGAAAATACGGAAAAGTACAGGCACAAAATTATCCAGAAACCTTCGTTAAATAACGGACATTCAGTTTTTCTTGATAACGGAATCCTCCGTAAAATTACGGACAATCAGTTTTCCGTCAAATAAATAGAATTTATTCAAATTACTTTCACTCAATTTTCCAAAACTACGACATACTCTAATTTTCTGTGATTTCCCGAGATCTTAACACACAAGTTAGTAACCTTAAAAATTTTTTATTTGCAAGGAATTGAATCCATAACCTTATGGTTTCCAGGCAGACGCTCTAACCATCACACCACAGTCACAAGGTAATCACTAAGCGAGTTCCGTGCAATTGTAAGAGAGCAACTTTATAAGAGACAATTTTTGTTAATGACATCCTGATTTTACATAACTTCATTAGTATCATTATGAGAAAAAGATTTTATTGTATATAAATAAGTACTTTGCAGGTGCATATCCGCTCGGCGTCTCTTCTTTTCGCGGCAAAGTGTGGACAACCAGGAAGCAACACTTAGCTTCTATTATCTTAGCTTGTCATGTCTTCTTTCTGTTTCTCACCAGTGTGCATGCACATTAACTCTAGGAATCATAGTGATCATTAATACCACTTTATTTTTTAATAAACACAGTAAAAAAACGCTTTAAAATTTGTAGAAACATGTTTTCATGAATTTATGTAAAGTTACGGTCAAACATCCGTAAACTGACAATACGAACAAACTTCCGTAAACAAAAAAATTACGAACCCACTTCCGTATAATTACAGTACTTTTCTGTAAATATTTCCGTGATTTTACGGTCATTTTTAACAGTGTAGTGAAGTGGTACTTTGCAATGACAACACACAATTCTTGAGTTGTTTGTGGATCTGTTAGATTGGTAGTTCCAGATATATCTAGGAACACTGATATTTAGTGGAAAGAAATTTCTATAAACATGTTTCAATGTCTTACCACAGAATAATACTGACTACAGAGGTTAAATTGCCTGTAGGGCTGCAAGCTCAGTCACACTCGCCAGCAAATGAGCTTCCTTGACCAGCAACATGGCGGAAACACCTACTGCCAATCTGGATGATGCAACTGCTCTGTTTATCGGCAGCCAGGCCAATAGGAAACCTGCCGTAACATGCAGGATCCAAACAGACACGGGGTTGGCATGAACAGTATTGACCCCCATTTTGCGTCAACTTGTTTCCGTGCCTTAAGCGCATACCTACAGCTCTGCTTCAAGATTATTGGCAGC
>PNEQ01032236.1:41159-65827 GCA_003012365.1 Medauroidea extradentata
CCCCCCCCCCCCCCCCCCAAATAAATAACCAACCAAGGTCTTAAAAATTACAATTAATTTAATACTGAGTAATCAGTGATACTGTTACCAGTAGAATATTCAATGTTTAGCAAGAAAACTGCTAAAATAGCACTATTTTGCACTTTGAAATCTGAAATATTCCCGGAGGAGGACCCCCGGACCCCCTGCTTGAAGATGTGGTAGGTGATCCTTTATAATATTCACAGGATAGCCATCCTTCCCCGTCTGAAATTAATAAATTCTGACTACGTTACTGATTACCGGTAGGGCTAGCTTGAGTATAATAGTATTCACAGAATTGTGCCCTCCCCAAATGTCCATTCTAGTTGCGCCTATGTGTGTGTGTGTGTATATATATATATATATATATATATATAACAACAACGGACGTTAGCAATATGACTTGATTCGACACGTCCGAGAGGAGTCTCGTACCGCTCTATAAATAACGGACCTTTCCCGTAAAATGTTGCTTGCTTGGCTGCGATTTTATTCAAGATACAGATACAGACATTTTTAAGGAACTCGGACATTACAGAATAGCATTTCTGAACTGGTAACGAAAGTTCATGTTAACCGCGATCGGTAAATATCCCACAGCTAACGATTTACAGAATACAAACAAATTTTCGCCCTAGGAGAATTATTTGGTGCCAACCCCACCCCCTTCTTATTCCCGAGCTCCGGTAACATCAATAATATATATGTATTTTTTTTTGTTTTGTTGAAAGTACTTCTAAACATTTTAAACTATACAAGGCTTTTATTAACTCGCTTTCTTGTCTGCCTATTTGTCAGTTCGGAACCAATAATACAATCGACAGCTCATTACTAGATTGCTATGCAAATATAAAATCACCATCTTGTTTGTCTGTTTGTATGCCAGGTACAACAAATGCTAGTTTAGAGTCGATTGCAAAAATAAATTCTCACAAACAAGACTAAAAAGAAGAAAATAATTATTTTAAATAACATGTACCACATTTTTAAAACGGTTTGAAAAGTATAAATTAATTATTTTTTTAAAAATACTTGTAAGATTTTTAACAAAAACATGGGGTGCATACAATACAGGATAGTACAGGGTGTAGAGATTAGCTGTCGATGAGGAGATTCACGCTGCAGTTCATATCATTTTCAGTGCAATAAAATTGCTAGTAGCTTAGGTGAATTATATGTGCATCAATTATTGAATGCACGCGGCCCTTGTTTTTCGTTTCGAATCTTAAAAGTATTTACACGAGGAAAATTATTTAATTTTTTTGTCCGTTTTAAAAACTTGGTTTAAAAATAACATTTCAGTTGCCAGAAACATCAAATGCGACGACACTAGGCCGGTGTACACGGGTAGAGTAACTAGGCCTAGTAGCTGGGGCAAGTAAGAAAATCGGGCTACTATGCTCGTGTGGACGGTGTAGGATAGTACTTGAGATAGTACTAAAGCTAGTAGGTGGGAGAGTAGAGGAGATAGCAGATGTGGATAGCTACTCGCCCACTTGCCTTCCCCCACCACTGCATTTTTCAATTGGCGGCGCACTCGCCCAGTTACTATCCCAGTGTGGACGTGTGCAGTATGGGAGAGTAGAGTTGACGAGCTAGTTAAGGGCGGTTTACACGGGTAGAGTAACTAGGCCTGGTACCTCAACTATCCCACTTTGACACCACACGTGTGGACGGATACTCTACCAAGTGTAGGATAGTACAGTTGTCAGGAGACTATTTGCTCTAGTTACTAGGCCTAGTTACTCTAGCCGTGTAAACCGCCCTTCACTAATAAATTTAGCTACTGCCATACATGTTACCATATTCTAACGCGCGTAATAAATTCTTCTGACCCTAATAGTGTCTGTTAACTATCAAAAATTGACAAACATAGAAACATCTTCCTTGCTCATCACTCGGAATTACTCACTCATTAAATAAGAAACAGAAGTGTACTTTTCCTAACTTCACTGTTAAAAACGTCCGTGAATTTCCGGATAATTTTACGGTAAAGTCTGTTTAATTAACATAAAAATTATTTTGTTAACACAGTTTTACATAATTTTCTTTCATTAATCAAACGTAAGTAAAACTGCGTGAAAAAACGAAAAAATAACCGTACTCATTATTATCCTATTATAAGTCTCATAAATATGTGGGTTTCCGCAAGCGGAGCTAGTTGCCTTCCGTAAATTAACGGACACTTCTGGGGCTTTTGTTACCAGCACTTCTACGTAAAACATCTAAAATTATTTTTAGCAATGCCATTTTATGTTTGTGAGAGTTTTTAGCAACTGTTGTTTAGTGCTCCTTGGTAACATAGTAAAAAATTCCACTGGTATTCGGTACCACTTGAAATACTCTCATGTACTATGTTATAAATTTTAATGGGAATGTATCATTAGTAAACGGAAATAGTGTCCGTAAAACATAATACAAAATGTCTAACTTATAGTAAATATACACTACGGAATCATACGTAATAGGTCCATATATCTGTGGACACTTACACAGAAAAAAATCGTAAATTTATGGGTTAGAGAGCTGTAAATACATCGAATATATTTTAATAACATCACCAGTAACTCCGCAAATCTGTAGAAATGCAATTGTAGCATTGTATACATGTACGTATGGCCAAGTTCCGTGCGATGAAACTGTTTTACGGAAACGCCTGTTGGATTAGGAAATAAGTTTCCGTGGATTCACAGAGGTATCCGGAGAAAATTTTACCGGAAATTCAGTAAATCGACGGAGAAACTTTTTCGCACTGTTACAATGAATTCCTAACAATGTCATTGTGTATCATTTTAAATAGCACCGGTCCTGATTCTAATGATTGCTCAGTAACTTCTTAGCAGCACAAATGTTGGAACACTCCACGCTATACCACTGCGGAACTGTGATAAATAATAGTTATATAACCATATTCGGTCACACTGGTGACATATTTTTGCACCTCTCAACTTTACGACTTCCAAATCTCTCTTCCCTCTCTCTATCCCTCTGTCTCCCTCTTTCTCCCTCTCTCCCTCTTTCTCCCTCTCTCCCCCTCTCCATCCCCCTCTCTCCCTCTCTCTCTTTCTCTCTCCCTCTCTCTCTTTCTCTCTCTCCCTCTCTCTCCTTCTCTCTCCCTCTCTCTCCCCCTCTCTCCATACCTCTTTGCCTCGCTCTCTTATTGTTTATTTGGTCATAGAACAGCAATTGTATAACTAACTACCGCAGTAATTTTTTTATGATACTTTCCCAAGAAGTGTTATTTTAGTAATTGAAACTACTAATTTTTACGTTACAAAGGACCTGAAAACTTCGTCTGTACACTGATACGTAGGCCCGTCTTCAAGAATGTATGAGTACTCAAGCAGACATGCAGCTGCTCGCTAACACAATGATACCACGTGATTACTCCTGCAATTAGTTGCTTCTATATTATTGGATCTGAGTTCTCCTAAAGGTATGAGTTAAGTCTAGAGCCTGTACAGTTAAACATTTTTAGCAATTTACGAAAAAATTCTTTGGAAACTAGTTTCCAAAGTACGGTTTGTGAGTTGACAAGAATATTTCTAATTTTACAGGAAATAATTGTAAATATATACATATATTTGTATATTTACAAACATTTTTGTACAGTTACAAATAATAATTCTACATTTACAAATATATTCTTGTACCTTTAAGGACAATAGTTTGAAGTATGTAACCTTTCTTCTTAAAGGAAGGTAATTTGGAGTGAAGGCTATATATAAGTTTTTACCAATATTTCAGTTTTTATGTGAAGTGCTACTAATACAGGACAACGACACCGGAATTTCTTTCTTTGGATACTTCAGAAGCTTCGACCTTGTTTTTTTAGTCATACGTGATATGTTATTTACAGTGACCCCTGTTTTTCGCGAAAATAATTTTGCCCCAGTTTGTTTCAGCGCCTTACGTACACATCTGCAGTTCTGCTTCATGGTTATTTGCAGCGTGTGTATGACTATCATTTGACTGAGCCAATTACAATGACGTTCCTGCAACACTACATGTATGTGATTTGCCGATAGAATCCCAAGGCTCGTGAGAGTTAAAACATCCACTCACTCACCACGTAGCAGAACTCCAGATGTGCACGTAAGGCGCCGTAACAAAGTGGGGCAAAATTATTTTCGCGAAAAACAGGGTCACTAGTTATTTATAGTGAAGAAACCTCACGCTTGGTTTCCTCTCTCAAATAAAACTCTCTCCACCGCGTTTCCAAGAACCTTCGACCCCCGAGCGTCCACCCTTGACGACGAGAACGAAGGAGTCTAATCTATATAAACTTGCTCGAAATTCGTGGACAACCACGCCTGCTATCGCGGCAACCCTGGGCATGTCAACCCCCTGGTCTCGGGCTAGTTCTTCAGCTAATGTTTTCAACTTTCCCTTCTCTGCTGTGTTTAGGTTTTACTGGCTGTAACACAACTCCTCTCAAACCTGCACCTCTCGTTATTACGCTAAACTAAATTAAATATAAAATTGTGGTGATTAAGTAACACGAAACCAACTATTGTCAATATAACGAAATTTCATTTGACTTTCTACGATTATTCTAACCTAACTTACTGTATTTACGTTTGAAATTCTATTTAATCCATTGGTAAATAGGCCTATTACCTATTACAAGTGTCACAATTTTGTTTGGTAACAAGTTTCCAATATTTTTGTTGGAATAAAATATATTTTGTCAAATGTGACAGACCATCGAAAGTTATTTTGTTTCACATCATACACTCTACTCATAAAAGTATATCTCACTAGTCCGCACAGGTATATTTGTAAAATTCCTATCACTTTAATGATCTACGACAATCTTGTTGTAGTACCTAGATTGATAAATGTTCTGACATAAGTTAACAAGTTTTTTTCTCATAGAAGTGGACATTTTTACTGTGTATTCAGAGAGTGACACGAGCTTACAGCTGACTAGATTATAGCTTGCATCTAAAGCAAAACGATAATTTTCAGGACAGTAATAATTGTGAATTTCATAATGTACTGTGAGGACAGTAAGGCACACGTATATGCAGGGAGAATAGTCGATCTTTCCACCTAGAGACGATGCCATCTATTGTGGTCACGACACAAGCTAGCAGGCTAATGTGATTAAGCCTTGTGGGAGGCATCGCACCCCTATACCTCCCCTGTTCCTTCAACCCTCTGGTTCCCGGGGCATCGGCGAGGGGGGAAAAGGGTAAATAACGGAATGAGAAGCTTCTGCTATCGATCGCTGACGGCATACGCGGAATTGGGTCGGGAAGCGTAGAGTCGTAGGGCGTTTCTTTCTGTCCGGCGCCGAAGCTTCACGGGCGGAAACAAGACTACAAGTTGTTCGTGCTCGCCGTCGGCACCTTGGAGGAAGCTGATTGGTCGAGAAGAGATGAGTCTACACTGATGGCTAGGGACCGGTGATTTTCACGGGAATATGTTTGCAGCAACTTGTTTCAATGCCTCTCGGGCACTTCTGCAGCTCTTCTTTGTGGCTATTGGCAGCGTGACTTTGAGCAAAGGGGTCATCTGTTTGACTACCCCAATCAGAACCAAACATACTTCGACATCACTAGTCTGTGATTAGCGGGTAGTAGAACTCCTAGACACTCAGACATGCATCTAATCATTGACCACGAAGGAAAGATGCAATGTGCACATAAGGCACAAAAACGAATTGGCGTAAAAATGTTTTCGCCAAAATCACCGGTCCCTACTGATGGCAACCGTACAACGCCTCAATGCCGTCCTAGCCTAGACCTCACAACATACCCTCGACATTACAACATGCCCTCTATCTCACAACAAAATGCCGTCGACCTCACAACTTGCCCTTGACATTACAACATGTCCTCGACTTCACACCATGACTTTGGCCTCACAACAACACGCTCTCGACATCACAACATGCCCTCGACCTCACTGCAACATGCCATCGATTTCACGTCTACATTTCCTCTACCCCACAACATGATTTTGACCTCAAATACATGCCCTCTCCCTCACAACAATGTACCTTCGACCTTACTACAACATGCTCTCGTCCTCATAACATGCCCTCGACTTCACAACCACATTCCCTCGACCTCACATCTTGCCCTCGCTCTCGCAACGACATGCCCTCAACCTCACAACAACATGCCAGACTCTAAGCATAGTAAACATTTAACTGTATCGTATGGGAGAAACATTTTGTTTCCTTCAGCATATTTTTATGGAATCGTTTAGAAGAACTGAACCTTAATAATGCAGATTTCTCTAAGTTAATATTATGTTAACAAATTCACGAGATAAATGCTATTATTATAATTTCGTAAATTTGCTAAATACATCGTTTCCTTTAATTGTTTGAAAGCAATTTTGAAAATAATAAATATAAGCCTAAACTGTGCAGTTTATGTAAATGTTTATTTGTAAATGTAACACGCCTATCAATTGAGGTGTCAAGAATGAAGGTATGGTATAATTGTTCCGTATACATCAATTGTTTAACTAGACTTGTTTAGTAACAATGCTCTGCATTTGCAATACATACAAACTGAAGCATTGTGAGTGTCCTGTATTGTGGATGGGTTAAAACTTTATATTACGATTTCGAAATGTTTTACAGTTTACTGCTGGTAATTGGTAGGGACCCTTGATTTTCGCAAAAAATTTTTGTAACAACTTATTTCAATACCTCACAAGCGCACCTGCATCCCTGCTTCGTGGTTATTGACAGGTGTGTTTGAGTAGAGGCACAGAATATTTAGGAATACAGAAGTGCAATAGCCGGCAGGAAGGCGAACTCAGTCACACACACCAGCAAAATGGATTCCCTGACCGGCAACATGGCGGAAACACCTACAGCCAGTCAGCGTGCGGCAGCTGCTCTGCTAGCCGGCAACCAGGCCAATAGGAAACATGCAGTAACATGCTGGATTTCAGCACACGTTCAGCTTACCAGAAGATTACTGGCTCTAGCTTGTACTTGGAGCTATTACCCTATTTGACTGAGCCAATAAGATCCCGCTATTGTAATATTTGATGCCTGTTATTGGTCTACAGACAGCTGCGTTGTGTCACAAGGATATCACCGAATCATATATGTATAAGCAAGAAACTACAGCGTTTTCAAGGGTATGTTTGCATAAAACATTTTCGTGATATACCGTCATCTCTAACTATGCTGTGTTTGTCTTACATGCACACACATTACGCATATATACATATACGTACACGAACACACATACACACACCTATTAATACATGCACACACCTATATATACATACACACACTAAATGATTTTTTGTATATAACTGCCTTTCTGTATTTATTTAATTACACTTATGTAATAATAAGTATTTGTTGATATAGCGATTTTTTCAAAACTGTTTCAACAGGTTAACACTCACGAAAAAATATTTAAAATAAATCTTAATCTAGCATCTATAAAACGTTTACAATTAACTGCTTCCCATTTTATGTAACTTAACATGCTTATATCACATTTTTGTCCATACACGAAAATTCAATTTCATTTTTCTGTTACTATTTCATTATTGGGGCATTTTATACGTTATTAGAATCAGAGGAACCATAATAGAAGGAAGACCTACGTAATTACTAGGGACCCCGGATTTTCGCGAAACGAATTTTGCCCCAGTTTGTTTCGGTGACTCGTATGCACATCTACAGTTCTGCTTCGTGGTCAGTGATTGGATATTTTAAATATCTGAAGCCTTAGGATTCTACCGGCAAATCACAGCCGTGGTGTGTTGCAGAGACTTTATTGTAATTGGCTCAGACAAATGTTATACGGCTCTTCTTATAGACACGCTGCCAATAAACATGAAGCAAAATTGCAGATGTGCACGTAAGGCACTGAAGCAAAGTGGGGCAAAATTATTTTCGCGAAAAAACCAGGGTCTCTAGTAATTACCTCCATAAAAATAATGATTTATAACATTACATTTCTTAAGTTAGCAGCATGTACTGCCGCAATACACCATAACTACCTGCATGTTACTGTTATATACTAGTAATACAAGTAGGGCCATGAACTTTTCGCGAAAATAATTTTGCCCCACTTTGTTTCAGTGCCTTACATGCACATCTACAATTCTGCTTCATAGTTATTGGCACAGTTCCTGAGTGTAGTGACTTCTCTCATTTGACTGTGCTAATCACAAAAAAGTTACTCGAACACCACACGTCTTTGATTTGTGGGTAGAACCTCAAGACAAGTGACAGTTACAACATTCAACCACTGGCCATGCAGCAGAAATGCAGATGGGCACATGAGACACTGAAACAAACCGTGGCAAAATTATTTTCGCCAAAAGTTCATGGCCTTAAATGTAAATTATCTGTAACATCAGTCCGAGTTACTTTTATTCCATTTGTGTCAACATTTCTCACAGTAACCCATTCAGCTAGAACTGTTGCAAGAGTTTAAAGTTTTTGTATATGTATTTCAGCTTTATTAGTCTAAGAATGTATGTCTGACGTCATCTAGGTTTTATTTATTTTTGTTAATAGCTTTCATTGGGTTATTTCTGTATTGTAAAATTATCTGTGAAAGGACACAGAATACGACTCGGTAGAAAGTTTAAATTAGATACAAATTACCCTTCAGTAATTTGGACGATGGAACTGAAGACAGTGATGTTTGAAATAGGGCAATTTTTTCAACTTTACTAGGCGAAAGGATATTATATATGCTAAACCTAAACTGCTAACCACATCTCCATGCACATCCTTCTATAACCGATAGTAATTTGTCAGTAATAAAAGAAACAGTGGAAACCAACAAACCACGATGGTGACAGGTGTTTATTCTTGATATTTTCCCGGGGGAAAATAACCGCACATGTTAATGCGACGGCATTAAGAAAATGTGTTCCGTGAATCACCCAGTCAGTTTCGGTGCTAACCCAAGCAAATTATTTACAAAAGCGGAGTCTTCTTGTGCGTTGAGTGCACGCTAGGCTGGGGAGAGGTAGCTGAAAGACCAAATTACTTTTAAATGTTTGGAAACACACCCCATCTGATGGCTCAGAGCGCTTCCAGGGGATCGATTGCAGATCAAATTAACCTTCCCCAAACCCACTCGGGGTCCCTCTGTGAAACATAGGCTTCTTCACTAGCACTTGGTCACGCAAGCTTTTACACAGACGAGAAATGCTGGAATCACATTAGCGCGACAGAGCGACACGACCAGAGCGATGTGACACTAAAATTTCTCGTTTTTGCGAACACTAGTTTGGCTGCTGCGCGACAATTACTTAAATAATTTAAAATGTGTATAGTTCCTTGCCACTTCATACTAACAGCTAGTACGCCAGCCAAAGATGTTTACAATCTTTCAGTATTTTTCCTTCGTATATTCGTAATATATTTTTGATACTAACTGGCATTCCGAAGTGTGGAAATAAACGCACAATTACACGTTAGATTAACGGGGTTATTATTTGCTTATTTTAACCAACGAATATCTATTTTAAAATAAATAAACACAATCATCTATTCTTGAGTTTTAGAATTAACAAAGCAGATTATCAACAAACATTTTCAATGGCTGCGGACCGCCGTGCACTGAGATATTGCACAAGAAATAGGTCTTTGTTGTCTGTCGTGTACATAAGAATTTACCAGTCCATCAGCTAATAAGAAAATTTTTATTAACAAATACATAATATTTACACACGTTGCAAACACAATCTACGACGCTATACATTTATTACAATTGTGGTTAGCGGACGATACGACCGTACAGTTGATTCACGACTGACACACTGTCAAACGTATGAGTTTCTCGGTACATTCGTTAATATTTAAGGATGTTCAATACCCTCATAATTATTTGTGAAAATACCAAAAGTTTAGTTCGAGTATAATTACTACTGTAAAAATAAGTCGGACTATTATACAAGTATCACAAACTAATCTAATTTATTTTCCAGCGTATTTTCGGACATTAACACGTCAATGTTGTGGCTTTTGTCAATGGTTTTTTGTATATTTATTTTCCTTTTTCGTTTCGTCCGCACGGAAATTCCTTGTTCTATTTCGTTCTGTCATTCTCGAGCCGGTAATGTTTACGTGGTCAATAGACTTACGGATTAGATAATGTGACGTTGGACATGTACAGTGCAATTGCGTTTCAGAATTTTCTAAGCGTGAATATATGTGTACATTATTAAACAAACTTGCGGGGTAGTGTTTATATGATACAAATAGAAATTTCACATTTTTTTACAATACCACAAGAGTATGTGGTTAGAATTATCGACAGATTGTCTGATGATTAACCAAATGTGATTTTTCCAGAAAGATAAACAAATTTATCCAAGCGAACATTACAATTAAGTTTTATCACTCGTTTATTATTCCTGCATAACGTAGGTACCGAAGTTCCATTACTTTAGTACCAGAATTTTTTAATACGACCGTTAGTCTTGACTTGATAATTGCAAGTGAATATTAAAATATACTGTAACATTACAGGAAATCAATATTTTTTCTTTCAAGGTTTTTATGTAATTTCCTCCTTCTTAAGTCGCTAAAGTACGAAATTTTCACACAATATTGTTTATATTCGTAGCGTGTTGTTGTTTTGTACGATAGTCACTGTACACAGTTTCGTAGGTTGGAAATAGTACGTCGGCGCCCTGCACACATCGAATCAATTAGAAGCTGGCTAAGTGCAATTCAGAACTCAGGTAAGAGTGAACGGAGAAAACCAACCCACCAACTTCCCCAATATTTGGGCGCAAAATTAAACACCGACTCGAATAAAATCGATATAAATCCTATTCAGAATTCTCACCGCGTCCGCAAAAATTGTCGAGTTGACGTCACAGAAACCACGCTGCTGACTGGCGGACATTTTCTGTTTTTCGTGTCGCGACAGTCGTGTCTCTTCTGTCGAGCCTATGTGATTCCACCGTAACATAAAAACTCTGCAGTTGACGAGATGACTTTATTTTGGAATCAAATTTTGACTGTGTTCTACGAACACATGTACAATGCCAGAATAACAAACTGAAGTGTTTTGTTAGTTATGCCTCATAGTTAGCGAAAGTTGATGACTCGCAGAAAACCCACAGCCACTTGAAAGTAGCCCAAGAAAATGCTGCACAAAAAAGGTAAGTTAGAAATGGCTGTATCCAACAAGCAAACAAATGATTCCGAAATAGGTATAACGTCGGTATAAAATGGTAACAAAAAACAGACAAGGACTAAGCCATTTGCCCGAAATAGGCGACAACAACGGACAAAGTTGGGGCCGCGGTGGCTGAATGGCCAGACTTCGCCTCCCACGCCAAAGCAATCCGGGTTCGATTCCCGGCGGGGTCGGTCCCCTGGTTTTCGCATGTAGGAATCGTGCAGGACGATGCCGCAGGTAAACGTGTTTTCTCTGGGATCTCACTTTTCTCTTGCCCTTTCATTTCGCAGCTGCTCAATGCTCGCCTCATGTCACCCCTCACCAGCGCTAAAGACCTCGAAGTTGAGCGCTGAGGAAAATTCTCTCACTCATGACGGACAAAGACAACAAGGGCATCATAAAAAAACACAGCGACAAAAACGGTTGTAGTTAAGATAACACGAGTATAACACAAACGTGCTTAGTCCTTGCATATACAAGCTGTTCAAAAAGTCAGTCCCCAAAGTAATAAGGAAGATGAAGGAGACAAATACAACTATATTTTGCCAAATAACCATGTGTCGGAAACAAAGGTTTGGACTAATGGGTAATCAGGGTTATCGTGTGTGATAGGAAATACACCAATGTAATGGTTTGAAGTACTTCATTTTTTTTATCAATGTTGCAATACATTTTCAAAACGAGCAGCGGCCACACACATACAACATATCTTCCAGCGAACACGGGACTCCTTGCTACGTCGATACCGCCTCTGCGCTCAGGTTAATGCTGCTCATTTTGAACATTTTTTGTAAATTTGATCAAAAAAATAAATTACTGTAAACAATTACCTTTGGTGTCTTCTCAATCACACCCGATACCCCCGAATACGCAATACTCATAAACTTATTTGTTTCCGACTCATGGTTATTTGGCGAAATATATTTGTATTTTTCTCCTTGATCTTCCCTATTACATTCTGCATTTAAAATTTTAACATCCTATAGTTGTGGGATTTCCGCGACTCAGAAACATTCATTAACAAGGATCTGTATGCAACAAAACACTTCAGCTCCTCATACACTACACACAGCAAAAATTCATTCCAAGATTACAGCGCAGCCAAATTACCCGCAAATTTTCCAAATAACTCGGTTCTCAAGCTGGAAACCGGTGTAGAATAAAATTTGCCTTGTAAAATCATTTGCATGGAAAGTTTTCAATAAATATGAAGAAGGATTTTGCAGTCATCAAAATTCGCTGGTTTGTACGGGAACGGTAATTTATAAACGAATCTCAACCTGTATGATAAGCGCGTACGAAAGACGTGCAGTAAATTGCATTTCTATAAGCAGCGTAGTGCCAACAAAACTTTCATACACCAAACTGTGTGTGAATTAATGGTCACTCAAAGGGTACCGCACGCGAATACAAAAAAAAAGTAATCAATAAATAAAACAAAAGTACAAGTTATAAACTTGCCACATTTACGTATTTTAAAATATTGTACATGAACGAAAAAATTCTTCTTCAACTATTATTTTACAAATAAAACCATTTTCAGTACAAAAATGTAATATGTAGGCTTACATAAAAAACAGTTCTATTTTGTACCAAAATACAGATTAAGTGAGCAAAGTTTTGTAGACATAAAAAAATCTATTTGGAAACTGGAACTACCACAATGATTGCTTGGTAACGTACATAATTGTTATTACAGTTAGTACTGTTTGAATTAGGGCAAGGCAGCGTGATTAAATATTTTTATAGCAATTTCCTCGTTAAATTGTCATTGCAGATGTGTTATTTTTGCCAGTCAACTTACGAGCTAATAAGTTAAATTAGAGCAGAAAATTTTTTACTGTTTTAGAAAACAGTGCATAAAACTGACTGGATTTGTTTGTATGGACATACTCCATTGCGAAATAAATGACTGTCACAAGAAAACTAAAAGTAAAAATAAGACAAGAAGACATAAATAAGCAGAGTATGCTTTAGTCATCAGGATACATACACAACATGAAATTCCAAAACTGGAATCTGGTCAGATAAAACAAGGAACAAAACAGAAAATTAAAGAAATAACAAAAATATAAAAAACCTAAGTTGACATGCGATACAACAATGAGACGAAACAAAAACACAAACAGAATTACAGCAAAGGACACAACGATGAGACTAAGCAAAACACAAAAGTGTCGGACACAAACAGAAAAAACAACAAACAACACAAACGATGAGACGAAATAAAACACAGTAGTTTTCCAAAACAGTCAGAATGAACGACGTTTCGGGAACTGGAATCTGTTCCCGTCATCAGGTAGACACACAGGGTTTAAGAACACGAGTGCGACTGAACATCATACAAATCCATACAAACAAATCCAGTCATGCACTCCCATTGCACAGTTCTTTCAAAGATCAGTGCATAAAACTGTTTTACAAGAAAACTAGGCCAAGTGTGCCTTGTTTTAGACTCGTCATAAATGGTACAATTTATGTCGGTTTCAATTGAACAATTATGAACATATGCAAATATATTCCACTTGGAATACTGAAAGCAATTGTAAGTATCGTATTGACACAGACTGGCAATAAATGACCATAGAGGAGTAAGATTTTAGTGAGACCGTATGAGTATGATGTGTGTAATGTGTTGAGTAGAAATTTGGAGGAGGAAACAGGATTACCCAGAGAAAAACCGGCTGGCCAAGTTCAATGTCCTCCACGTTTCTCAAACTTTAAAACTGGAAACAGCCCAACCGGGAATCGAACCTGTACAGCAGATTAAAAAAAAAATTCAGTGGCCAGTTGCCGTCAGGTAAATGTGGTTTAGTTTATTAAATTATTTGGATAATTTTGTTTACAGTTTTGCACAAAGATATTTGACAAGTAATGTTAACAATATGAAATAAAGTGAGTAAATTAGATGAAATATATAATACGTATTTAAAATTATAAAACAGTAGTGCAAATAGCCAGTTGCGGTTAGTGATCATGTATAGGCCTTTCTCTGCATTATTCACAGACCCCATAGTGAAAAAAAAAGATGGAATAATAAGGACAGTATAACTGAACGATTGTATTAAATAAATTTCAATGTGTACACAAATATCTACACTGTTGCACAGTTACACAAACATTCATCGACCGAATAGAACAAATTAGGTAATACTAATTCTTTAAAACGTATTTATATATAAAGAGTACAGTAACTTTTACAAGTTTCAGTTGATCACGTCTAAGCATTTAAAGTAAACCGGAGATTATTGAAGCAAACACAGGTATTTTAAGATATTTTAAAGTTTTTCTGACAAACCTGCATTCTGTATGCCTTCAGCGTGTATAGTCGTATGAACTCATTCCTGATTCGCAAGTACGTCCTAATCCTACCTTCGGCATCCTAAGCCCTAGTCATTAGGGTAGGTTAAACGAAAATGTAAAATTTTTTGTAATTATATTGGTCAAAAATATCTTCATTTGCCATTAAGTGGAAATAAGTGTAGTTTTTGTGGATTTATGTTTTTTTCATCGCAGCTATTATTTCAGTTCCATTTCTGAAAATTAAACTTTGTTAAGCATAACAGTTGCGCTGATACAATTATGCTGACGGCAGGGATAATAATATAGTAAACTAACATATGAGATGATGTGTTCAGTTGTTTGTTTATGATGAAAACACTTACTTGTTAAACCGCCCTAAAAGAATCTGTAATAATTTATGCCCTACCGAGATGAACGAACAAGTCAGTCATTTGTGGCAAGTATGTATATGGTTGGCTCATACTGAGCTATAACAAATAAAATTTAACATGTATGTACTGTGTTTAGTTTATGTTTAGAAAAAGTGACAGCTACGTTTGTGTAATATATGTTATATTCTGTAGCATTTTTAACAATGGAAGACATTTTTAGTAGTGAAATAAACATATTATGTTTAATTCACCTTTCGTTGCGTGAGTTTTATCTCGCTTTATTAACAGTTACTTCCTAAAAGAAACTGTCAAATGTTACTGAAGTCATACGAAACAGATTATATCTCTATAATTTCTCGCGCCAGAGTTGCTAGGTAAGCAGGGCTGTTAAGAGCCTGTGTAACTTATTATGATGAATATTTCTTAACTCCTTTCTGATAAAAATTTGTCAAGATTTAACTTGGAATATTTCAATAGGGACGTAGCTAATTACTTTACCTTCCATTACGTGCATTGTTTTCGTAAAATTAAAGTAAAACCATGAAGTAATTAAGCTAATTTAAATATTATGATAAAAATTATCTCTCGGCATATAAAAAACACTAAATAACTCCCAGTACCGATTTCATCCAATAATACGCACCTTATAGAAAATTGAAACATTTCTATAAATAAACATTGGCGGATATTCTTCGCAACCGTCATTTACTAAACAAAAATTAAAAAATTACTAACCAATGAGGTATCACAGCCTCTTAGCTAAGTTGGCCACCTGCTTGGACCGCCGAGCGGCTTGCCAAGCTTGGCGGTTACGATATTATTCGAAAATTTCTCAAAACGTATGAGTGATATCTGCTGAGGAATATCATTCAAGCATGTTGCACGTGCGTGTTACCATTTCAAGTTCTTCACTACTTATTCAAGTGTATGATGAAGCCCCTGAAAATGGGTTATTATGCATGGAAATCTTCGCGCAGAATCTTTAAAAACAATATAAGCATGTTCAATACACCTTTAATTTGTATATAACATCATAAAATTATAGGGTCACTACTGAATGTCTATAGAGGCGAGTTGTCGGCGAGAAGACTGCGCGCCAGTTCAGTGTACAGTAAAAAAATGTTTGTACTTTTGCAAAAAGGTTTTTTGGAAACCAGTTTCCAAAAAAGCTTTTGCAACACTACAAAAATATTTTGTAAAATTTTCCAAAATATTGTAGATTTACAAATTGATTTGTATATTTACAAACATTTCTGTAAATCTACAAAAAAAATTATATTTACAGCAAATATCTGGTTCATTTTATAATTATTGCCTGTAGTGTTACGAAAATTTTTTAAAAAAATTTGTGAAAGTACGAAATGTTTTGTAAAATGTGAAATGTCTCCTAGGTTTAATTTGTTTCAATTCGAAAAATCAGCTCATTATCATTATTGTACTAGTTCCCAAAGTTGTTTAGATATTTGTAACCACTTTAAAAGGTTTCTGACATCTTACTTTTATTATCTGACTGATAATGTTCTGATATTACGTTACAAGAATTTCCTTGTAAATGTACAAAATGTTTACTGTGTGCCGTGCACCTAGAGGTTAGGGTGAGGCGTGAAGTGTGTGCTGTATCGTCCGTACTGCTTCCGCACATCTAGACCTCGAATGCGTGAACTGCTTTGCAGTGTATTATGAGAAGGATTTGAAAGAGATATTGCAAAACGTGCTTTCTATATCTACTTAAATAAAACACGTATAGAACTATGCTTCTCTATTTTAGATTTCTACGTATCAAGCTTAGAAACATGGTTTCGGGGAATCTCAAAATGGCTATAAACAACTTTTCAGACAGCTGATACGTAAATAATACCATCCGTAATCGTAAAACAAGAATGGAGAAGCATGCTCTGCACTTTACTACGCACTTTTCATAAATAAAACGGTAAGAACATAGAGATGATGGTACATCGCGAAGATTTTTTGTTTCGATAGGCCCTTGAAAACTCTGTACACTCTAAAAAAAAAAAAATTTGTAAAATTTACAAGGATATTCTTTGTACTTTTACAAATCCTTGTAAAAGTACAAAGAATATCCTTGTAAAATCATTAGTTCGTGAAGTTACAAAGGTTAACTTTGTAATACTACAAAGGAATTCCTTGTACCCATACCGACAGTTCCTGCACTGTAAATTATTTTGTAAAATATGACAAGGCACTTCTTCGTAGTTGTACAAACTTTTGTAAATGTTGAAAATAAAAAATGTGTGGTAGCCAACGAAATAAGTTCGCCGGAAATTACTTATGCAAAGATCACAACCTCTGAAAAGTATTTTTCTGGAATAAAGGGCATATTTATATTAATTGCGTACTTTAAAAGGAAGAATTATTACTGAACTTTACATTGAATGTATACAAATAAATAGAGACTAAACAATATGTAAGTGACGGTGGGCTAGGGGTAAGGAGCATAGATTTTAAGCGTGGGGTTAGTGGTTCGAAACTTAGCACTTTCCGAGATGTTTTTATTGTTTCAAAATAATCTCTTGTACACGTCCTATATTCAAAATTTATTTGATAAATAAGTTCAGTGTTATTTATTAAGTACAATGAACATTTAAATTTATAATTTTCCTTATTGAAAATACAGCTACAAGGCTAGTCCTTGCAATTTTACAAAGCTATACTTTGTATTTTATTACAAGGATAACCATTGTAGTATTACAAGGAATTTCTTTGGCAACTGGGTTTCCAAGGCTTTTCTTTGTAAAAGTACAAACATTTTTTTACAGTGTAGTTTCTTGAGATACGCATTATTGGATGATACACATAAGACATAACGTAGCTGTCTTCACACCAACAACAGGCATAAAATAATACAATATCGGTATTCTTAATGGCTCAGTCAAATAGGCTAATAGCGCCAAGTACAAGCTAAAGCCAGTAATCTCCTGGTAAGCTGAATGTGTTTTGAATCCCAGCAAACAGTCAAGTTTTCCCGCGATACACCATCATCTCTAATCGTAGTACAGAAGACGATTTATCGCGGTAAAATTGACAGTTTGCTAGGTTTCAACGTACGCTCAGCATATCAAACGATTACTAGCTTTCGCTTGTACGTGGAGCTGTTACCATATTTGACTGAGCCAATAAGAATCCAGCTGTTGTAATATTGGGTGTATGTTATTGGTCTGCAGACAGCTACGTCGTGCCAGGTTATATCACCCAGTCATACACGTTGCAAGAAACTACAGCGTTTTCAAGGGTATGCTAGCACGAAAAATTATCGTGATATTCCATCCTATCTTATCGTAGGTTAAAGTCCCATACGAAAAGCATGCGATGTTCGCACTCTGCGCGTAAAGGCAACACGGTCGTGGACGTACGCGCCAGTCTAGACTTTATCAACTCCCAGGTACCTCAAACAAAGCATATAGCGCCTGCTGTATGTGGCTCCGCTCACAACGCAATTTAAATACGCTGCAGTGTGTTCATACATGATAATGTTAACGAAAGTATTACAAACGTGCCAATGTACGACAGAAAATACACCTAAGAGGTATTGATCCCTACCGCTGTGGATTTATCCGTTTTCCCTCGATAAATTTTGTTTCAGTTTATTAATCAAAAATGTTTACATGACAGGGCATAGATAAAAACTTATTCTAATTTCTGAAATGTTTGCAATATCAATACCATCATTATTTTGTAATAGGAAACAGCTAACAAGAAAAAAGTGGTTTATTTACGGGAGCGACATACAGATATTACAAACGTAACAGAAACCACGCCTTATATTTGCAAAAATTTTAATAAACCATAAAATATGCCATAATAAAGCGAATATCTTAAAACAATCTTTCTAATACCTGATTTACAAGAAAAGCCATAAATTCAAGCTACGAAGGATCAATCCCCCTTAAGGGCTTGTTCCTTAGTTTTCCAGTGATTTAGAAAAAAAGAATATTGGTACTTTACACTCATATCAAAATATTTCTCCACAATTTCGATACTATTATTTCATAATTTGTAGCAATGCATTGAACGGTTTTTTATATCTCGTCACCCGAAGTACCACGTTTTTTTTTGTCGTGAAAATAAGCCAAAAAGGAGTAAAATATTTTTTCTGCTGACGAATGGTATATTATTTTTAAAAACGCATCCACGGTGTTGTGCATCATGTGACTGCCCACTGTCTCAAATGTTTTCAAAGCTATTGGTTAAAAAATGTTTGAGTTATTGGCACCTGCAGTCTGAAAGAAAAACTAAGGAACAAGCCTTTAAAGTGACGACGATAAGGTACTTTCAAAACATCCCGTCAATTGGAGAGATTGTTTCGGAGCCCCTCCACAGGTTTTTCAAACTGTGATATCTAGAAAACTAATCACGGGATTCGTGAGAAACTACTCTAGAAACATTAAATGGAATTTACTTAAAAGTTTCCACCACTAAAAATATGGGGTCACCACTGAAATTTCAGTCAGGCGAGTGATACGATACCACTGCACGCCGTTTCAATGTCTGGCGGTAAAAGCGACATCGCATAAGATGAGAAGGTAACGTCAGCGAGCTTAAGAGGGCGTGCTACATAATTCAACGCTAACAGCATGAATGTATAACTGTAGGTTTCTTGAAGCCAATGTGCAAAAATTAAACAATGGCAATCCTAGACAATAGTTTTAGCAAACGTTCTAAACAAAATTGTTTCCAGTGTTAAGAACTTCTGAGGCACAATCTCTGACGCAAGAACCTCGTGTATTTAACTGCGGCACAAGAGATCACGAGTAACGAATCAGTAATTCTAGATAAATATTTACTCATAAAGTTGCCAAATATCATTATCTAGGATTGTCGTTGAGTATTTTATCTATGTTGGCTTCGAACAAAGCGTAGAAATCAACTGATGTTTTCAGATTTTATACTTCTACCACCCGCTCTTAACGTCTCAACGACAGCGAGATGATTAGAGACGGTGACGCACAACTTTGTACAATGAGTGGAACTGAGAGATGATTCGGCCATGGCCTTTGTTAAGGAACTGTCCCAGCATTCGCCTGGGGCGATTTCGGGAAACCATGGAAAACCTAAATCAGGATGGCCGAAGCCGGGTAAGGAGTGAATCCAACGTTTTAAGATTGGTTCACAATTAAAAAAATAACAATCAAAGAACATATAACTGTGTATAACAGTAGAAACTGTGCTCGACCAGAAGCCTTGTGGAAAATTAGTTCACAATTGAATTCTTACTGTTATGTTTAGCCAATGGCATTTTGTCGACGAATCTGCAGTATTCCTTGCTGTAGAAAAGTCAACCGAAGGCCATTGAAACATATTTAAAGTGGAATAGTGTTTGGAGGTAATAGGAAATATAGAAATCAAGTTCTTAAAAACTGCACAGCGTAAAACATTATTTACAATGTAGGAACATTGTTTTTTCATTGAAATTTCTTATTCTAGCATTGTTTGGTTCTTGTGTACTTTTGGAGGTTAAACCAACATGGCGGACACTCAAAAAAATCCTTTACTGTAATTGGTTGATGTCATTGCTGTCTTATGCGCATGCACAAGAAATGAAAATTGCCATTTCTTATGACAGCATCTCTATGCACACGACCACATTTTTTTGGTATTGTGAATCGAGAATCGGTAGATAAGCATACATAGAGGTTAGTTCTTGTGCAAACGATCAATGTTCTATGCTTGTTATGTTTTCAATTGTAAACCCACCTTTACCGTTGCGCCACCTCTCTCGGTGATTAAGGTGAGCCGGTCAACGTCGCCCTTGGCGCCGTGCCTCACTCATACGAACACACGGCACCTTCGATGCAGCACATCATGTTGGCGACATGTATCCTTGCACTGTCGAGCGAGACGCGCTTGGACGATAGTTTGGGGTCGTTCCACTTTTGTGGCTGCAATTATCCGCTGTGACGTCAAGTAAATGGATACGTAGCAGTAGCCCGCTGAGGAGGTCGTTAAGCCTTAAATGCCGTAGAGGTTTCTTCCACATCTGCTTCGACTCGGTTTCAACCAGGTAACAGATGTACGTCTCGGACGCAAACAATGAATTACTTCTTTTTTTTTTCCTTCCCTCCTTTTTCTTCCACTGTCGTTGTGGACGGAGGAAAAAAAATTCCCTGGGACAATGAATATCAGACTTGGTCTCAGCCAACTGGCGGGGTAATTTTCAGCCTGCGGTTTCTTTCACTTCCACTCCCTCCTCGGCGTTTACAAACATTAATTTCTATTTTAAAATAGGAGAGGGGGGAAGTGGATAATAAAATAGTGCGCGCGTCACATGTGTCGGCTATCGACAGCTGAAATCGCGTGAGATGAAGCGCTGTCGCTGTCGCTGTGGCTCGTAAGGCCATCGCCATGTTGTCTTCCGCCCAAGTAGTCTCAACTCTCGAGTCTTTAAGGCGTTCGCCTAACCCACGCTTCAATTGCGTTGCAGTGTGTTCGTAAACAGGTTTTTCCTACGAAAATATCCCACGTGTGCCAACGTACGAAAAGAAAACATACTTCAGACAAGGTCGGAACCTCATTGTTAAGAGAATATACGCACGTTAAAAACACTATTTCTAAGCCTTTCAACATGGCTAGAAACGGCCTTTTCAGACTGCCGTACTTCAAAATGTACCAACCGGATGTATGTGAAACTCAGATTGCAACCTGCACTGAACTTAGTTGCAGACTTTCCACCAATAAAAATATGGTCAACGCTCAATGTCCCATAGTAAAAACCGTTCGGCGGGAACCTTGCACACTAGTTCAGCTCTTGGCTCGTTGAGGCAACGCGGCATTAGATGCCAGCTTCAAGGTCGACCTTACTGCTCAGTCGCTTTTGAGCCTTTCACGCGCAAGTAGGCGGCACCCTTAAGAAATGTCCTCTTCTGGTGCATGTACAGCGTTGCAGCGTGCCACGCTTATACTTATTTACGCGAAACCGCTCAACATATTCATATTACATTTGTCTACGAAAATAACGCACAATTGAAACTACGCTTCTATAATTTTATAAGTTGAGCACGCTCGTTAGAAACATTATTTTTGGCTCTCTCAAAAACGGCAAAAACGTTTTTTTAAAATACTGCAACTCCTAAAACACCACGTGGATTTGCAAAGTGCGTTGACCTTTACTTCATACCATCCAGAAAATAAAATTTTAGTGTCATCGCTTAAAGTCCCATTACTACAGCTAAAACTTTGCACGCCAGTTTGACGCGCGGTGCATAGAGTGAGTGAGTGAGGGATTTTTGGTCAGCGCTTTACGTCGAGGACCTCAGCGCTGATGAGGGGAGAATACGAGGTGAGTATGGAGCATTGCTGGAATGAAAGGGCGGGGGAAACTGGTGATCCCCGAGAAAACCCTCCGACCAACGGCATCGTCCGTCACGATTCCCACGTGCGAAAATCCATGGTCTGACACCGCCAAGAACCGAACCCGGATCGCCTTGGTGGGAGGCGAGACGCCTGGCCTCCACCGCGGACCCCTGTGCATAGAGACGATATGCTTCTCGTCGAGGATGATAATCTGACTCTTATCGCTCCGCTTTTCCCACGCGTCAATCATGTGAATTTGAAACCGGTGAAGATTACTCTTAACGCGGAACGGAGGAACTGAATTGAATTAAAACGCATGTAACTACCTGTGAATCCTATTCGTAAGTAGACATATCTTTTTCACACTGAGCACTTTTCGAATAAACGTAGGAAACTGCTCACCAGCGGTGAATATAAGGGGGGGGGGTGTTGACCAGGAGAGAGACAGGAAGAGGGGGCAGACTGCCCCGGACGCCAGGTTAGAGGGAGTGCTGAAATGTCATTTGTCTACGAACAAATAATAAATTAATTTAAATTGTCAAAACGTTCTTTACATACAATCATATCTCATCTGGGATGTTTCTATGCACAAGCAAATATAACCTATTTTGAAGATGCTTTTCTGTTGCATATGCGAGTGCAACACAATTAATATTATCTACTATATAACGAACAGTAATGACTGGTTTCATATATGCCTACTAAAGTTTTACTCTGTTATTTACGCGAGCGTAAAATAACGTGTGCAAGATATATGTTTATTATTGTTGGGTTGACTGGACTGATGAAATAAGGTGCTGGGGACGGAGGGGGAAGCAAACCAAAATTCTTGCCCAGGGTGAATAAAAGCCTAGATCCGTCCCTCCTGCGCACAGAATTTGGCGGCCTAGGCAGTTGGCCATCTTAGCAGCGAGTTTTCCGGAGCTGGTAAGGGGAGATAGACTATGAGGTGCGAATAAAGCAGCGTCGGAGAACAGGGACGGCGGAAACGGGGAAACCCCCAAGAAAACTCTCCCACAACGATGACGCGATTCCCACATGCGGAAATGCGGGTAGACTCCGCCGTGAATCGAGCACGGATCGCTTTGAAACGAACGGAGCGCTCTAACCACTGCGCCACCAGACGCGTGATGTGGCAGTAACCCTACCTTAATTGACGCAGTCGAATGACACATGTAAGCGTTGCCAACGGCTAAACCAGAAATTCATAAATAGTCTCATGGTGAAATCACATAGCCGCGACAGAGCGACACGGCAAAAGTGGCGCGACGCTAAAAATTATCTTTATTGCGAACACTAGCTCGCTGGCTGTCACACTTCAAATACTAAATAAATATTACATGTAAATAGTTCCTTGCTACTACATGGGCCTACTGAACTGTAGTATGACAGCCACAGATGTTTACAGTATTTCAGTTATTTTTCGTTTATTTGTAATATATTTTAAATACTCAATGGCTAGAGACCGGAAAATTTCGTGGGTTCACTGACCTGTAGGCTAGCCTGCAAGTATATTTTTAAAATGAAGCAGACAGCATATACTTATTAGCTGCTTGCTGTTAAAGTGATATAGGTCTGTATTAGTCACATTTTAATTACTGACTCAGAGACTTACAGGAGGTGTCAAATAAGTCAAACGCCGATTGCGAAAGTGACGCGAACTTACAGTTGATGGGATTCTCGCTTGTGCCCGAATGAAAACGCGAATTTGGCAGGTCTCTATGAATGGCATTTCGACATGTGGAAATAAAAGTAAAATTACACGTTTGCTTGAAACTGTCACAATTTGCTTATCACAATCAACAAAAATGTCTCTTACCATAAACACAATTTAATACAAACTCACCAGTTTCACCAACATTGGGGCGTAAAATTAAATTCCATCTCGAATAAAATCGATACAGATTCTATTCGGAATTCGCATTGTGTCTGCCATTTCTGTCAAGCTGACGTCACAAAAACATCGGTGCTGACTGGAGGACATCTTCCGCTTTTCACGTCGCGGCGGTCGTGTCGCTTCTGCGACGCTTATGTGATACCACCAATAACGAGCGAGATGTAGCCTAACCTGTTTTGCGCAAAAACATTACCAATTTAACGCTTTGCTTGTTTTAGCTACCTATTGTATGTTTATTTCCAGAAGCAATAATGTATTTTCTGTAAAGATATGCCACATGAAATATTAAATATAATATGGTAATGTTATATATATATAATACATACAGGATGTTGCAAAATTCCATGTCAATATTCTAGGTAAACAATCCTCACGTGTAGAGGAACAAAAAGTGTTACATGAACATAGGTCCAAAAACGCACCTTTTCTGCGCTACAGTTGGCAATATATGACGTATGGTTGATAGCGCGCTGGAAGGATCATGTTGCTGAGTCACAGTTATTCCTACTGTCTGAGTGTTAGTGGCGTAGTGTTTGGCATAGCAACATGTTATGTTCTGCTGTAATGATGCCCCACAGCAACATGATCCTACCCGCGCGCTATCAACCATACGTCATATATTGCCAA
>PNEQ01032236.1:65927-118728 GCA_003012365.1 Medauroidea extradentata
TATATATATATATATATATATATATATATATATATATATATATATATATATATATATATATATATATATATATATATATATATATATATATATATATATATATATATATATATATATATATATATATATATATATATACACATAGGATGTTGCAAAATTCCGGGTGAGTCACCTAACCTGTTGACTGGAAATGACGTCCAAAACTTTTTAAGTCATCGTAATTTTGCTTGCAGCCTAATGAACCTCAATAAAGTCCTTTATGTGTCGGATTTGAACGTTAATATATTAGATACCGTAAACAGGGGCTACTTTGCTCCAATAACTTATACTTTTTTAAAAATACCACTAGCAATTTATTATGAATTATTAAAAAAATAGTTACTAGACTACGTGTTATCTATAAACTATTAGCTGGGCACCACACAAATGTACCCGATATTGGACAACAAATTCAATTTTATGCGTTATTTAAATATGGCTCAAAGTAACATATAGGGGTGGATTACTTTGCTCCACTTCATAAATCAATGCACTGGTTATGGGAAACGCTATTGTAGCGAAGTCTGTATTCTAGCATTTTGCTTGACAGCAGTTCTTTTATAGCAGAATCCATAAAATGTTGTGTATTGTAAATACATATGCCAATTTCTATCCAATTAGTTTTTTATAAGAATTTAAATAAATAAATTTTAACAAATTTAACAGGCATACCTACTATTTATATTTACTGTGAAACATTGAACTGTAAGTTAGTATCTCCAAGTATGCAGATATAAAAGAATAAATTAAAAATGTATAGTACACACACCTCTTTTTCACATTTCTAGTCAAATGAAAAAACCACACACCACATGCACTTCAGGTAGGTACATTCTTGAATATCTCCATGTTACAATTGTAGTCGAAAAACTGCAACTCGGGGACGTGGAAGAAGCCTCTGCTGCTAATTCTTTGTGAAGGATTAATGGCTCCTCCCTCCCCATCAATGCCTCCCATTTGTAAAACAAAACACATCCTTTTTTGGTTGGTCACTTACAAGTTTTCAGAGACTCCGCCATCGCACTTATTGTTGCACCACTGTCATATAATCTTTTAATAACTCCGGAAAACACCAAGTTATATTTCCAAGGCTGCTGATATTATATACATTCACTATAAAATATTTATATAACTGTTGTGGTAATACAGACAAAATAATCTTATTAACACAGTTAATACTTGTCACAACTGCTTAATTTGCTTAAAATTATTATTCTGGTCTCTTATGACCTCAGTGTCGACGAGTAGTAATGCCGACTTCCGTCCCTACACACCCTACTTGTCGTATGCATACATTTAGTTACTGAAAAACCAAAATAATGATAACCATTACAAGTAATGCAAACTGTAGGGTTACTTTATTCCACTTTTTGGCTGGCGCAAAGTAGCCCTATTTATAAGGGAAATCTAATCTGCTTTAGAAATGTGAATGGAACAAAACAAAATAATGACTAAAAATTAATAATACGCACAGATGCTAGGTAACAGATAAATACAGCATTTAAATAAAAATTGTTCACCAAAATTCTTCGATATTTTCTGGTAAATTCACTTTATTTTGTACAGCATAAAAGTCGGCAAATTTCGTGAACAGTTTTCAACACAATGTACAACAGTTATCTCCATGAGCATGGCTGCTAGATACTTCTTTTTAAGTCCTGTGGTGCTATCTATATTGTTAGTTTACAAGCAATAGACAGTAGTCACAAGTATATACTCGTTAGAGCACTCTGGAACATTTTTTTTGTTTGGTGCAAATTAGCCACCGGTTTACGGTACCAAGAAATTAATATAAACTTTGAAATTTAAATGGTACTATAGTGATTTATGCTGCTGAGGAGTATATTGGTATGTAACTTGTCAAAATCTAGCCAGTAATTATGGCCAAACACAATGCATAAAAAGTGTTCGCCCTCTGTGTATACAATATGCAAGACAGTTAGTTTTATCGTATTACGCCTACGGGCACCGATTTGTAAAGGTGGATATCTCCCTAACGAGTTACTGTACGACAATGTCCGTATGTTATGTTTTTCTACGCCATTTTAGATAGAGAATCAGCTCATGGCGTTTGTACCTGTTGAGACGATATTGTAAACTTTATGAAGTGTGGATAATGTTGTTTACAGTGATTGTTCACCACAACCTGCCAACTGAGCACATCAACACACATGTACACAGTATTGCCTATGCTATCCTGGCACTCGCATTCATTTTTAACAAAAAACTATCACTCCTAGACGGTTGTAATAAGAGGACCATTTCTGTTACAAACCTTCCATTACTCTAAAAAAACCTCTTCTAATGTTCAAATATCCCGACGGTACAAAAGTTGTATCCAACTAGAGAATGGCCACCCCTGTTATTTTAATAACTGTTGAAGGTATAAACCATCATTTAATTGAGGTTTAAAGACCCTAATAGCACAAATCAATATTTTGAGTATGAAACTCGATATTCAGAGGTTCATTATTCCCTAAATATTAAACCTTGGTACTAAGTGACACACATATTTTCTGTTTTATTTTTCATAAGGCAATACCTCACAGCGTTTGTGCCTGTAGTTCAGGAAAGGCCTGTGTGTGTGTGTGTATATATATATATATATATATATATATGTATATATATATATATATATGCGTGTGTGTGCGTAGGTGTGTGGGCGCGTGTGTGTGTGTTGGTATGTATGTATGAGGTCGATGAACTCAGACGTTTTTTGACCGGTTACCACGAAACTTGGCACGTATATATATTTCTTCATTGAGAAAGATTTTATGGTATCACCAAGCGAGGTGGCGCAACGGTAATACGTTGGACTTCCATTCGGGAGGATCCGGGTTCGATCCCCGGCTTCGGTTATCCTGATTTCGGTTTTCCGTGGTTAGCCTAAACCACTTCAGGCGAGTGCTGGTGTGATTCCTTAACAAAGGCTATGGCCGACTCCTCCCGTAATAATACCAAGTTGTGACTTGTGAGTCACCATCTCTTATCACCTCGCTGTCGAAGAGACAAAGTTCACTTACCTTACATTACATTTGATGTTGTCCATTTAACTCTTAACTCGTCAACTCGCCACTAGATGGCATCGCAGCACCTCAGCTTCTATGCCGTTCAACAGATCACCATTGAAACTGGTATACGTGGATATTTGAACACAGAGAATATTTTTGCGATATTCACTATGTTAAATGTAGGCTTGTAAATGAATTCATAGTGACTTGTCTAGCACCTAGTAGGACTACGTCTGACGTGTTCAGCTAGTAACACACATAAGATAAGGCCCCACCCCTTATTTTTTAATAAACAAAATATCTATAAAAATTGTGTACATATTCTAACAATTATTCGTTTAAATTATTCTATTCAGTGTAGTAAGTAAGCAGTTGTGTAAGAAGAGTAAATATTAAATAAATATAAAAATAAAATATTTTGAACCATCTTTTTAGAATTATCGACGTGTTTAATACGGTTTTCTAGCCTAACACCTACTATACACACACACACACACACACACACACATATATATATATATATATATATATTCATGAAAGAAGTTGCTAATATAATCTGCCAATGTTGTGAGACGGAGAACTAGGCCGTATGCTGATGATTTCACTCGATCTATATAGCCTATAGACACATCTTCTTTGAGACTTCGTAAAGGAGTTTACACAATTTAAAACTCCAGCATTAAGACTAAAGCAGTAGACTAAGAATTTTTTAAACCTGAACTACGCATGACTGAACTTTTACTGATTACTTCTTAAGGTCGGTAGTGAAAATCGTAAGTTTGTCCAATAGCAGTATATAGGTCTACCGGAGTTTCAATGATGCCATTCGTATTTCACACGAGATACACCATATTGCTTTAACCTATTCAATACACGTAATACGGTAAAAGTTTGATATAAAAGAAATTAAATTTCTTATGTTATTCAGTTATATAATTGGAAATATTAGCAAATCATAGTTTACATGTCTCACAGTTGTTACTTCCTCATTAATTTACTAAAATGTTTTAACATTAGGTCTAGCCTTTGGTATAATCGATACAGCAAAAAGTACAATATCCAACATCTGCTCCTTTACTTGATAAACTTAGGCACAGTAACCGGGTTATTGTGTACGCTAAGTTTTTTATACTTTACTGGTTATTTCTTAAGTCTTACTGCTTACGTTTTTGATTGTGTTAACCTATTGCCGGTTATTTCTCGATGCTATCTCAGAAGCAGAAGAAACGTAAGAAAATGTTTCCTACAGTTGAAACACTATCACGTTGGCTTGTCTCTGTCTCTCTCTCTCTCTCTCTCTCTCTCTCTCTCTTCCTATATGTATGTGTGTATATATATATATACACACATACATATATATACACAGATATATACATAATGTATGTATGGTGAGCCTGGGTGGTGTGATGGGTGTTTACTTTTTATTAAATGTGTTATGTTTATAAGCCATAGTAGCAAAATTATCTTTAAAATGAGTTTGTTTGTATTTTACACAAAGTGTTACAACAATACTGTCAGAAAATTTGGTAACGATTAATTTCATGTTGTCATTGTTTTTAAATTAGGCCTACTATATATCACTATTTTGTCACTTAAAACTCAGAATCCTAGTATGCTAAAATATGTTTGGTAAGGCTGAGAGATCATTTTGGTGTTCAGCTTCTATAGAGGAACATTTGAATGCAGTAAGGCTTTATTACAGAAAATTAAATGCTTTTGCTGAGTTTATCTTGCTGTAGTGTGATTGTCAGTCTTGGAAAATTGGAAGGAAGTCTAGTAACAATACTATATAATTTTCGACGATTTTTCTTGATGATACAGTTTTAAAGGATGAGTATTCAGTGATTCAAGTTCACTGCTTGCAATTGGCATCTTCGCTAGACGATATCTGCCACGCTAATAAACAAACACTATCAACTTAATAATACCAGTTGTTCCTTACTCGTCTACGATCAACAGTAGAAAGATATCAGTCTTTACATTCAACCAACATCGCAAAAAATGAATGGTACAACTCGCAGTAGGTGTCAACATTATAAATTAAAATTGTCCTTTTTAACACGTGAAGCAGAGCACAGTTTGGTAAACTCAGCGAATGTTAATTCGAAGTATGTTTGTGCTGTGTTTATTTTGTTGATAAATTCAGTCGAACACTACATGTTAATGATATTTTCTGCCGATTTAGAAGCCTATGAACTTTGCCAGACTGAGCTATTTGTGCATGGGGAGTCAATAATTTTAAATTGTTGAATATTCCGCCACTGTCCAATTAGCTCAAATGCTATTATTTAATGCATTTGAAAATGGTAAAATTCATCAGCGTTATTTACACACTCTAAAATAATTTTGTTAAATTTTCGAGGATTTTATTTGTATCTTTATAAATCCATGTAAATGCACGGAAATTTTCTTTGTAAAATAGTTCGTTTATAAAGTTACAACGGTAAAATTTGTAACACTACAAAGGAATTCCTTGCATATACCGAGAGTTCCTGCGCTGTATTTTTATTTGTAAAAATTCTTTGTACGGTAACTTTTTTTTTTAATTTCAAAATAATTTCATTGAGAATTAATTTATTCCAAAGTAGTTTACGAAATATCATAAGTGTCATTTTTAAAGTATGTTCCATATTGTAAGTACATATTTGGTTTCCATTTTATTTCGTGTTAGATACACTCTAAAGCCACTTTCATTGATACAACAAAATGTCGATTAGGTATGAACCACTGCAAAGTTACTTTGCCGCAAATATATTTAGCTTGCGGTAAATAAACCTTTCCTTGCAGCAAAAAAATATAGAAAACCTATGTTACATGTAAAATTTTTATGTCAAAAATTTTCTTTGTACAATAAACAATAATAATTTAAAAAAACTCATATCTTGTGTTGAAATTACCACATCTCTTCACCGCAAAGATTTAAAATAAACTGTCTTAATAATAACACAACTTTTGTTACCGTGACTTTAACTTTTCAACAAAGTTTTCCTTTGCGGCGAAGTTACTTTGTAGTGGTTCATTTTGAAACAAACGTTTTGTTGGGGTAAAGAAAGTGTTTTTAGAGTGTAGACATTGTATTCCTTAACATAACGTTCATATTCGTTAGTTTCTTCACATTTTACGTTTACGGAAATGTTGGAAAATTTTTGATCGCTTTGATGTGAAAAACCTGCCATTGCCTTCTCCACGAATACGTATGAACGGGAAACGGAATCGAAAAAAAAACTATTGGTATTTAGTACTATTAATTCGCCTATTTTCTTATATTTTAAAAAATGTCTTTGTCGTTCATGCTACCAAATTACCTACATAATTTTTTAAGCGAACTATAAAATGTTCTTATAAAGTAGAGTTAAAATGTGTGGACACTGAAGTTAGTTTTTTCTTATATTTCTCATTTCAGTAGAGAAAAATCGAAGAACTACATCACACATACAAACATAAAAAATGCAAATAATGAAAAACGTCACTGACCTGGCGGATGGAACGAGTGATTGTTCCATACAGATATTAATTTTTTAGGAAGAGCGTAGGAATAAAACAATAAAAAATTTTAAACAAGCAAGTTAATTTAAAAAGTTACTTAACCAGAATAGGGTAAACCTACACTACTTCGTGATACTAAGGCATATAACTTCAGTATAATAAATACGTCTTAACATTTTAATTGTGATCTTATATGCGATACACTGGTCACGTATTGCAGAAACTACACACACCTGATGCCTGTTGGTGACCTAGTTAACTCTGTATATAGAACCTTCCAGAGTTTTGCTAAGCCCGCAAATTGGTTTATCACGATATTACGGTATATCACGATATATGGTCAGTTTACCCTATGCACTGAACTGTGTTTATTTCAGTTTAGATATTCTAGTTTATAATGTAGTGTTTTTATGTATTTAAAACGAAGGCGATAATCTGTGCGATAATTTCATAATAGAATGTTTTGAAAAAATTCCTTTGTGTACCTATACGGTACACAATTCTATTCAGGCGTTTTGTAAAATTAAGTACCGTTCGTTCGCCAAAAATTATTTTGCTTGATTTTTGTCTTATTTTCATAACAATACTGATGATAATTTGGGTGCAAAATTCTGACAAAAAAAACTATGAGGTTTGTAACTATAAAAATAGGCACAAATTACGATACATTTGTTACAAAAAATGTAGGTAATCTTCGATATTATGATTATATTGCATTAAAAAATGTTCTCAAAACTATCAGGCGTGGCGACTTAAGAGTGAGAAATTGTCACCATCTTAAATTTTTGTGTTCTGTGTCATACTTTTTCTTCTGGCTAAAGTCATGGAACTTTTAACTGAACTGCAGAGTAGAATACATATGGATAGAATTTTGGACACCATAAATCTTAATATCCTGTTACTGCTGTTACAGAACGAATTGCAGTGAAGGAAGTATAAGAATTTTCTAAATACAATTCGATGTGCAACAACAGTAGCAACAAAAATAAATTTACGGTCTCTAAAATTGTATCAGTATATATTCTATTCTGGAGTTAGGATGTAGTTTCAAAAATTTGTCCAGAAGAAAAGTTATGACACAAAATACAAAAAATCAATATGGTGACTATCCCGTGCCACTTATTGTGTTGAATGTTTCTTTATTCCTCTCTGATTAAAAATTTAGCCAGATTTAATGGAATATATTTTAACAGGGACATAGCTCATTACTTTACCTTTCATTATGTACATTGTATTCGAAAAATTAAGGCATGATTATGAAATAATAAATAGTAATTTATGTTTTAACATAAAACCTCTCTCTCGGCCAATAATAAACACTATATAACGCCCAGTACTGATTTCATTCATTAATACGCATCAAATAGTAAAATGTATCGTTTCTATAAAGAAACATTGCCGGTTATTCTTTACATACATCATTTATTACACAAAAAGTAATATCATTAACAAAAGAGGTGATGGAGCCTCTAAATGACCTAGTGAACTGCGGGGGATGGTAGCAATGCTGTAATAGCGAACGTTGCGTTCAAAGTTCACCCTCCCCAACCCCTCTTTACTACCAACTAGCACGCCATAGGTCTTACCAAGGAGCTGAGTCGAACAGTAAGATTCCGCCCCTGACACAGTCCCATCCCTGCGTCATTCGTACTCGCGTGAAAATACTTCCGCCGAGCAGAAAAACCAATCGCTTCAACGATTTCAAAGTACGATCCTCACTTCATAGGTTTATTTCATGAGGCATTGTGGAGCAAAAGAATTTATTTCCCCGTGTACCTTCTCTTCTCCCCCAATTACCTTAGAAATCCTGATCCCCTTTTGTTGCACTGCGAATTGTCCAAAAGATTTCTTTTTGTGTGGGTGGCGCATTGAAGGTGGAGTTGGAAGTGGTTGGTTTGAAATTTGTGAAGTGTAAGAAAGGACAGTGGGTGGAAATTTCAGAGCGCGGCGGGGTTGTGCGGTAGTGGGAGGAGATGCGAGGGGTAGGTTTTTGTTATGTAGCGTTTTCGGGATGATGTCTGTCCTTTATTTCGTTTCTACCCAGACTCTGTTCTGCTGATCTGCACAAAGAAGAACTGACAAGTAAACAAACTCCGCCGTCTTGACAGGTTACACGTAACGCCACAACAGATCGGCTGTCGCGACAAAGCACAAACGTCTGGACGAAGATTCCTGCAATAGTATTTCCATATTTCGGTCGTCTTTCTCCATTTTTAATATTTTTCTGGAAATGTTTTTTTTTTACGGAGGACCGAAACGCTGCGTTAATGTTAAAAAAAACTTAAACGAGAGCCGATTAAAAAAATGTGTTTTTGGAAGTTCTGTCTAAAGTGGTTATTGCCTAGGTAGTATTCTTTTAAGTAACAACAGAAATATTCATTGATTACATAATTAGATAAAACAGTATTTACTGTCTTGACAAATAATATCAAAAGTTGTGAAAACAATTTAATACAAAACTGTCAAACAGATGAAATTCCATTAAACGTCTTTGCCATGTAAACAATCGTTTTAATATGCATACCGACATGGTATTATACTTCAATTTCGAAATTTGTTTTGCAAATTATAAAAATATTTGAAATTCTCATAAATATGCTACAATTTTTTACAACGTGGAGACGCCACGTTACTTAAACTGAAAAAAAAAAAAAAAAAAGTATTCCCAGAACAGTTATTTACAGAGATACTGGTATAGGCACAAACTCTGCGACTCCTCGTAAAGACATTCAACTGGTCGGCATTTTTGCAGTGTTTTGTATTTTCGTGATGCGGTACTGAGTAGGCCTACTAGTGTTAGAGAAATATAAGAAACAAGGATGACTCTACTAGTCCACATAGAGTTACGTTAGTGGATGACACATGCTTGACGTGGTTGCTCGTGTCCTCGCTGTTGGCTGAAGTTCTTTCCCACACATCAACGCCGCACGACTGGGCGTTACGAAACGCCGTCGCGTAAGCGGCACACCAAGCCTCATTAACCTAATTCAGCCTACTTAACCTTGTCAGAAATGCTTTGGCTGCGGTTGGCGGTGAACGTTTGCAAGCCACTTTGGCCGAACTTGGAGGCGGGGAAAAAATTGCACACGGCTAACAGCAATGTCCGTCGCAAGATCGCTCCGGAAGTAGGGAACATATTGGTGGCTTAAAAGTGCGTGCTACATAATTCAACGCTAACAACATGAATGTATAACTGTAGGTTTCTTGAAGCCAATGTGCAAAAATTAAACAATGGCAATCCTAGACAATAGTTTTAGCTAACGTTCTAAACAAAATTGTGTCCAGTGTTAAGAACTTGTGAGGCACAATCTCTGACGCAAGAACCTCGTGCATTTAACTGTGGCGCAAATGATCACGCGTAACGCATTAGTAATTTTGGATAAATATTTACTCATAAAGTTGGCAAATACCATTATCTAGAACTGTCATTGAGTATTTTATCCATATTGGGTTCGAAAATAGCGTATAAATCAATTGATGTTTTCAGTGTTTATTTATCTACCACGCACTCTTAAGACACAAATATTGTTTGTCAATTTTTAGAAACTGTAAAAGAATATTTCATATTGTTCTAACAAATACCAGTTACAGATTATACTGTAAGTATTATTTTTTCCATGGTTTCATCTAAATATACATTATAATCAAGTTACTTCGTCAAGGAAGTTAAAACTTTTTTTAAATTAATTTTAATTAGACTATTTGCATGGACATACAATGTGTGTGCTTTAGGCCATCGATATGGGGCAATCGAAATAATGGTACGACGCACCGTAAAATAACGGCTTCCTCTAAGCGTGTTCTGGAGTGATACGTACGCAGATACGAATCACAGAAACGGAAAGGTAAGAGCTCCCGAGTCGCAGCTACAACAACGTGCAAGCGGACGTTGATATGTGTGGATTCACCGAACTAAGGTTAATTCATACTACACGCTGGAACTTAAATGTGTTTTCTTATGGGGGAGTTTTGCACAGGGAAAATTTATGCCACTAGTTTAGCTGCTATCGTAAAGGGACCAGAAAATTACGAAAATGTAGTTAAATTAAATTTAAATAGATTTGGGAATTACAGAAGTCATTTAACTTAAATTTAATGTGAAAAGAAACCAATTTCGTATTTTAAAATGTCAACTTACTTAATGTACCTTAAAGTTCAGAAATGCTCTGTGATTGGTCAGTTTGTAACCATTACCGACAACAGCGCTCAAGCTTCACAAATTTTCCCTGTGACACACTTTTAACATTGATCTTTCTAACCTGTAGTAGAATTAGCCTTAACGGAACTAAGCTGGTCAACTCCCATCTTTTCCGTTTCCGTGAATTCACGTAATAAATTAGAATCCTGTGAGTATAAGGTTAGTCCTTTGTTTTGCAGACTGGTGCAGCTAGCCACCACTTTATAACCTCAAAATTCATACAAAAAAAACACAAAAATTGATGTTTTTAAGGATAATAATTATTGTTTACATTTGTTATAAACATTTAACATTGTAAAAATACGATATATTTGCCGAGCATAATTTTTACATATCGTTATTATAAACGTCTGCATCATTTCACAATAGATTTCAAGGCATTGATAGTTATCCATAGATCCTGAAATACATGAAGCTACAATGTGTTACTTTTACGTACATGTTGTAGAATGAGCAGTCGGGAGTGACAGCGTATTTTCTTATGTTTCCTCATACGTATCCGTGATCGCACTCCTCGTATCATTGTACAGCAGACTTTGATATTAATTTGGTACACTAAGCGAAAATTCAGTAAAGGTTTTATTGGAAGTGGCAAACGATTTTTTCGAAAAAGAATCTCAGCACTTGTTACATATCAATAGAGACATGCAAAATTCGCGTTATTTTCTGGAAGCCGACTAGACTCCAAGTGACTATAGGCTCGTTCGACGTCTCCCACTGACCGATATTGTCGTGATTTGCAGCGGAGAATGCTTACACGGTAGATAGGCCAACACGTAACACATAAATGACAGCGCATTTAAGTTCGTGGCCAATTGAATCGCAGTTCATGCACTGTTATGTATAGAAAAGTGTAGTTTAGACTGCTACCAAATGATAACGCGAATTTTGCATGTCTCTACACATCAAACACTGCATCTGCTTAAAGTGTGCTGCACCCCTAAAAATTATATATATATTTTTTTTTGTGCCAAGTACTGTTCAATTAACTCATCAAATAACATGTCACTTCCCCAAATAAAAATAAATTAGGCCTCACAGACTTTGCAAAATCACTCATCGAAGTCCGTTGCGGTGTAGATAAAATTAAGTAAACCAGATAATGTGTATCATTACTAAATGCTATAAGCTACTTACAAGACTCATCTGCGATTACAAAGGACACATTTCTGTATTTATTGAAACATTTATGAAAATAAGTAAACTTTTGTATAAATTTTGAGTTGTGTCTGTTACTGAATTTTCCAAGACTAACTTCTTGAAATATGTCGAAACACTGACTATCAGTTCCTGTAATATTTTGACTTCATAAGTTATTTGTTCCTGGAAGTTTTCTTTACACTGTACCGTAGACCTAACTACCATTTTTGTGACTTTGATGAGTTATTATGCAAAATGTATGCGGCCTAAATACTTTTATTTGCGAAAATAACGCGTTATCTGACGTATAAAAATTTAACACAGTTTGGCACAAATATTTAAAACATTATTTTTACTGGTTCAACGACTTTAAGGCGGCGCTTGGCTGTTGCTCGAACTGCATGCCGCATGTTCGGAATTACGTTTTCTCATAGAAAAATAAACTTTCGTTCACAACACTTATCTACGAAAAGAAAGCAAACTTTAGACTACGTGTGAAAATTATTTTTAAGACACCACGCACGTCGGAAGTATTATTTTAAAGCACACAGACTTGCCTTAGATCCGCATTTCCGTACGGTTATTTCTAAACATTACTGTACCGGATTCTTTCGAAATTGAGGTCTACCGCTACACTGGACTTAACTTCAATGTTTGGTTCAATTAAATTATATGGTCAACGCTTAGTCTCACAGTTTAAACGTTACGGAGGGAAAACTTCACGTGCATTTACGACTTTGGGCGTAGAGGCGATATAACAATACATGTGTCAGCTGACGTCACTCGTAACACCTAATCGATTTTCGCGTCATACGCACAAACGCTCCCTTCACCAGGCGGTCGCCTTATTGTCTGGATGGTCTACTTTCGGGCCTGCGCATTACAAACTTTTGCGTCACAGAAATCAATTTCTGACTGGCCCAGTCAAAATGGCAAAATTTTCCCCTCGCAGATACACACTGGCAATAGCAATGACTAAAGGAGAGACAGCTGCCAACATAAATGCATAATAGCGAAATAAATCTTCGTGATGTAGGTTAAACCAACCATACAGGGTGGAATGTAAACCGCGGAAAAGCTCGCTGGTACACGCTCAGACAAACCGTTTCTGAGATACTGGCACTCAAAAGTCGGAACATTGTGGCAGTGCCGACAGGTAGGCAACCCGTGTAGCAGCTCGTACATGGTAACATGCTACCAAGGCGCTACTGCGGATGTTTTCAAAGGATCTCACCTGAAGCTCGCGCAACACGTCGGTGTGAGTCATTCGATTGCACAGACCATCTTGCATGGCGATGTGCTGTAGTAAATATCAATACAGTTCCGTACAGCCCGTGATTGAAGGAGATCGACTTCTCCGTCTACGTAGATACTGTCATTGGATGCCGACGGCACTTCAACAAAACCCGGACATTGTGGGTCACATCCTGTGGACTAATGAAGCTCAATTTGCCAATAAAGTGTACTTAATTGGCACAACACCACCATTGACTTTACGGCAATCATCATGTCATTCGTGCCAGGGTTTGTCAGGTCCGATGGGACATACAACTGGTGCGATATTCTGGGAAGCCGGTTGATAAGACCATATTTCTTCCCTGACACACTCACAGGAGGTTGGTAAGCAATGTTTCTCAGAGGGTCACTGCTGGAGCTCTTAAAGGATGTTTCACTAGCGGTGCGACGCGTTATGTAGTACCAACATGATTGGACACCGCGCACTACAGCTCTGCAACTCACCAGAAATTAGATCGCATCTGCCCATGGCGGTAGATAGGAATGATGGACGTGTATCCTGGCCACCAAGGTCACCGTATCTCTATCCAATAGACTACTCCTTATAAGGATTTCTTAAGGAACGAGTGCACCATTAAACTACAGAAAGATTCTAGAAATGTTTTTCTGGACTGCATGTTGCTGTAAAGAATGTAGACAACGATCACTTTCGTGCGGTGTAGGCCGCGGTTGTGCGTCATGTAGGTGCATGTGTTGGGATAGATATAGGACGATTTGAACACATGCTGCTTAGAAACGTACAAGTAATTAAAACTGTTTTGTATAATGTAAATATACGGCTGTAATCACTGTCTTGTTATGTGCTGGTACGTACACACTGTAGCTCCTGTGTTTCCAGCAAATTTAAACAATAAAACATTTTTGGCTTTACTGCATTACATGTACCACTAAAGACGTCCCTGCAGTATGTGTTGCATACCTCTCGGTAATAAAGTTGTACATCGCTGTAGCGTTCCTCGGAAGCATGTCTTCAAGTACGTGCTACAAGGGTTGCCTACCTGTCGGCATTGTCACAATGCTCCCACATTTGAGTGTATGTATCTTAGAATCGGTTTGTCTGAGCGTGCCGGACAAGTGCACCTTTTTTGTTCCTTTTGTCTTTCCCGTTCTTTATTTGCTAGGATGGGCTGCTATATGCGTACATGTACAGAAATGCATCCATAATAACAGCGGCGACACCATGTTTCCAACGCATCACACTTAACTTCCTGCATTCATGTCGTCATGCATCTGAATTGAATCCGGAAGGTCAGCGTTCCATTTATAGTTGTTGAATTATAGTCACCTAATATGTTCATTAACACAACTTTCACGGTGGTATTACGCCCGTACAATATTGACAGTAGAGGCATGTTTCCTGTACTCATTATTCTTGATTTATGTCTGTCTACCTGTAACCACGAGCTTTTTCGCGATTTACATTCCATCCTGTATATCGTGATATACATTAACATTGTGATAAGTCTCAAAATCACAAAATTGGGATGCATCTGTACACCGAGTTCACTAACTTATCAACAGAGATCAGGCATTTATAATTTCGGCAATTAGTGACGAATGTAGGTCAAATATAAGATCAAAATTAAAATGTTTAACGTATTTCTGTTACTGAAGTTCGAAGCCGTAGTATCACGAAGCAGTGTGGGTTTACCCTATCCATTCATTCCGATTTATAATAAACAATAGTAGCCTATATGCCACTGGGGTAGCTATTGGTAAATTTTGTGTCGTATATACAAGGGCATATGCGGTACGGGACAAGACGTTTGCAGTACCGTGTTTCAATGCCTTGTGTGCACAGCTGTATCTTTGCTTAATCGTCAGTGATTGAATGTTTTAACGCTCAGTGTCTTGGGTTTCTATACGCAAATCACAGACGTTCGGTGTCGCAATAGCCTTATTCTGATTGGCGCAGACACACAAAAGTCGTCCCTGCATGAAGACTTTCTGCCAGTTACCTCGCTGCAGAGGTACGATCGCGCACAAAAGGCAGTGGAACAAGATAGTGCAGATACCTTTTAGCGAAAATCGGGTGTATATGCCTACAGAAAATTATTCCAAAGTCCAAGGACAACCATCAAAATTCTTTTAAAGAGTTATCTGTAGACAGAAGAGTATTGGGAAGTTTTAGGTGGCCGATTCATACTCAAAGTGGCGCCTAACGCTGTTTTTTATGTTATAAGGATTATCACTGAGTTATTCTACCCCACGTGACAGCATTTTAGTGGGTGTCGGCGGTCATATAATTTAAAGCAACTTTACTTTTGACAACTCTGGTGACGCAGTCTAAGTTAAGATTGAACAAATAATTTGGGATTAATGTTCCTGCATGGGTGAACGGGAACTGAAACTGACATAGTTTTGTACCTATGCAACATATTATATTCTGTTTTGTTGTAGCTATTTTGTAGTTTATGGCTCGCAGTTCTTGTTGGCATACAGCTGTTACATAAGTTGTAGGAAAGGTTTCTTTCCATAAAACTATTTCTTCGCTCTAGTTGTCTTTCATAGTGTAAGTTGATATCTTGAGCCAGGTAAAAGTCTGCAAATATTCGAAAATTGTACTCCTCCGAACCATGGTAACCTGGAACAAAAATAACAACCAATGACAACATTAAAATTACAAACATGTACTGTACGCTTATAATACATTATATACTGGTTCATAAATTATAATTACCATTGTCATAAACAATTACATAATAGCCACTCAACTACACAGAAAACCATATTAAAGCCAAAATTAATATTTATACTCAATTGAAATCATTAGTGTCGCTTATTCAACGAACGAATACATAGTTTTTGACAAACGTCAATTTATAATCAACAACAAATGATCAAAATAACTTATGAGTCTACTTTCGTTGAGTTTTAATTTGAAACTAAATATGAACCATATATTATGTTGTATTTTTTACTGATACGATAATTTGACGGGTATTAGTAAGTTACCAAAACGTAATGTAAATTAATTATTTTCTTAAAGCAGTATCTTACATAATTGCTGCCGATAGAAGGTACAAATAGTATTTTATAGCTTATAAGAAGCGCACAACAAATTTAAAAATAAATTGTGATCGAAATTTGTTTAATTTTTTTGTACGTATTTGCAATATGGCGTATATACGTACCCAGTTATCAAAAGAAACTGCCAAGGAGTACCCCACTGGCGCTCCAAGGTGGGGGGTTAGCATTCCTGTCATATTACCACCGGAAAAACTAAACCTTCAAAAATAACTGTATTGTTTCTTTTAACTACAACATCCAACTAGAATTCGAGTAACCCACAATAACAGACACAATATCTGCGTTATGTTAGGAAGCGTAACTGTGCATTTGTATTACGGACATTTGACAAGCCACCAAGAAATCCCATCTAGTAAAAAAACGACATACAGTAGAATGTTCGAATCTTGGGCAAACCAGTCAGAAGAGAATATGGTATTCCTCAGTGTTGGAAATCAATTATAAAATGAAAATTCGAACCGAGAGAGAGAGAGAAAGAGAGAGCCGTCAGTCACAGTAGTAAAAAAACTTTAATCGCAGTCAGGAAGACCAGGGTTCAATGCCCAGTCTGGCCATCCTGATTAAATTATTTCCTGAACACTTCTAAGGATTGTTGGCAAGTTTTTCGTACGATTTTCAAATCTCACCAACTCTTTTCTGACTGTTAAGTGTTTACCGTGCTTTAGCGACTTCACAACGAGAGTAAATAAGATAAAATCACTCAACTATCCTTCAAATAATTTGCATATACCTTTTAACATAATAATGAAAACATTATTAATAAATAACGTTCAATGTAGAAACAAAAAAAAATACGTTGGTCATAATGGTAATCCAAACATCGTCTCAAGAGGAAATACATAAATACATAAATTATGCATGCCAACACCTTGAAGAAGTTCCATGAAACGTCTTTATCACGTACTACAGTCTCTGACATCCGTTAAGGGCCTCGCCTACCACGCGCTTAAAATGTGTTGCAGCGTCTTCGTAAATACGTTTTTTTACAAAATTATTCCACATGTGTACATTATGCCAAAGTACGAAAAGAAAATAAACTTCAAACGGTGACTTAAGGGTCCATTCGAAGCATCACGTCGATTAGAAACATCCTTCCGGAGCCTCTCAAAATGGTGAAAAACATATTTTTCAACATGTTATATCTGAAAAAACAACTAACAGGATTCGTGTGAAACTACCACATAAACATGCAATTGAGTTAGCTTTAAACTTTCTATCAATAAAAATATGAGGTCACCACTAGAAATGTCAGTCAGGCGCGTGATCTACGATACCACTTCACGCCGTTTCAGTGTCCTGCACTAGAGGCGATACCGCATCATATGAGCCGGTCAACATAGCCCTTGGCGCCGTGCCTCACTCACACAAACACACGACCAGTAGACGCATACTAACTTACGTGGTAATAAAGTACTATGCTCAATTTTTAATGAAAAATATATGAAATATTATTATTTCTATATAATTACCGAAATAGTTATATTTTTAATATTTCGCTCCTTTTATGCACTTTCATTACACTAGAAATTAACGGTATGTTATAATAAAAGTAAAATACACTAACAATATAAAAATATAGTTTTAACCACTGGAACGCCGTAGTCCAAAAAACTTGTCGAGAGGAGTAGGAATTTACATTAAATATAATATTCGGCTGGGCTCAATCCACTCTGACGATATTAACACCGGGCAAATAGACTTTTTTTGTAACGAGAAGAAGAAAATATTGCTATAGGAGTGAATATTTGAAAGAAGAAAAAAACATGGGTAATGGTTTCTAGTCAATCTTGGGCATGAAAATATATGATTGCTCACAGTTAAGAAGGAATTGAAAATAAGAGAGCCTTAGAGATCCTGTAGTAATGCGACCCGGGCCGCACATATATGAACAAAAAGTAAAAATGTCAAATGTGGCATATGTGTGTGTGTGTGTATATATATATATATATATATATATATATATATATATATATTTATATTTACACACATTTACACACACACATATTTACACACACACAATTACACGCATACGCACACAGGATCACAGGTTGTCCAGGAACTGCCGAATAATAATCACACCACGCCAATCCTGTGTTAAACTGGAGACAAAAATGTTACCGACAGTATGTTGTAAGATATGACATTTTATGCGCATAATGTGTCGACACAGCATGGAGAGATATTTCCCTCATGCGCTACATGTCAAGGCATTATTTTATGTATGTTACCTGGAGTTGGCGTAGAAACATCTTTGAAAATCTCGGAATTCAAAACCTGCGCCCATAATTTTATGGTCAGTACAATAGTAGTAAGATAATAAGATATCTGTGGTGTGCAAAAGAAACTCACTCCGAACTGTGTTGCCACATAGTGCGACTGAAACGTTGTCTTACAACATTTTCGTCTCCAATTCACCCCATCTTTGATTCGCGTAGTATCCTTATTATGGGGCACAGTTATTGTCAGAACTTCATGTGCGCGTGTGTCTATACTGTATATACCCATTGACTTTTTTGGTCATCTCGGTTATTGCCCACATTACTACATTATTTCTAAGTCTGTTATTGTTTTCAATTTATTCTGTCCTGAGTGGAAGTGAGTTTTTTCATGCCCAAGAAACACTCGGAAACAACTTCTCATAATAATTTTCCTACACTTTCACTCCTATAGCAAAATTTTTCTCTTTTCGTTACATAAGAGAAAGCGTTTTTGTTCGGTACTAATATTCTCAGAATTGACGCTGCCCAACCGAATATCATTCTTAATGATGCCTCGCTTGAGTCAGGTCTCCGAGGTAGGTAACGCCCTAAAGGCATGGTAGGCAGCAATTATCGTCATTATGTTTTTATTTTTTACACGAAATGAATAATTTTTTTTCTTAGGAGTGTTTTGAATATTTTTAATTTTATTTTTAAATTGTAGCATTTTTAAACACAAACGTTTATTATCATTACTATTATTATGTTTTATAAAGGCGACCTTGTAGCCTGTGACATCGTTATTCAGTGCGAATTATCTCAGTTCGGTAACTCAGTACTTAAAACAGTGACATATAAACATTGATTTCGACGTGCCATTGTATAAAAACTATTGTAGATAAAAATGTCTTTAAGATATAAATTAATTACAATAAAATTTATTTCTAAGGAAGAAAAAACATCTAGTACAAATATAAAAATAATAATATAACGATGAATATTGTTCTCTGCCGTGCACTAAAGAGTGCGTGGTAGATAAATATACGCCGAAAACGTTAATTTATTTTACGCTTTTTTTCGAAGACAATATGGATAAAATACTCAATGACAATACTATAAAATGGTATTTCCCAACTTTATAAGTAAATATTTGTCCAGCATCTAATTCGTTACGCGTGATCTCTTGCGTCGTAGTAAAATGCACGAGGTTCCGGCGTCAGAGATTGTGCCTCAGAAGTTCGTAACACTGGAAAAAATTTTGTTTAAAACGTTGGCTAAAATTATTGTCTAGGATAGTCATTGTTTAATTTACGCAAATTGGCTCCAAGAAATCTACAGTTATAGGTTAATGCTTTTAGCGTTGAATTATGTACCACGCCCTCTTAAAGACCCTCACTAAATAGGCTGCGTTTGTGTCTGTGTGTGTGTGTATGTGTGTGTGTGTGTGTGTGCGAGGCAGAATATCGATAGAGTGGTGAGCTTGACCAACATAAACTGACGTATGTAATATATTATCCGCCTCTCAACTCAAGCCACTCAGCTGGCTTGTAGTGCTTCGCAATTATCCTGTTACTACGAGACTTCGAGCGGTGATCAAATTAATTTATTTTTGGGCAGCGAAGTTTAAATTCTAACGCACGTTTCAGTCGTGTTTTTGAATCCGGTTGTTATTTTCCTGTGTAAGGAAGTCAGGAAAAGCCATTCTTGGCCATTTTGAGGTAACTCGAAAACGATGTTTATAATAAACATGCCGAATATTTAAAACTATAGCGACGTAGTTTGGAGAATGTGGATTTTTTTCGTAGATATATAAATTCGATGCGCGGTAAATGCTTTCATCAAAGAAAAAAATATATTATTCGTAACCTATCGGTGTCCACAGCTTCGGTCGTTTTGAATAATTTCACTCCACATGAGTTATCTCTGCTGAGAAATAGCATTTGAAAAACATTAAGCTCGTTGTAATATATACAATTGACATGTATATATTGCAGATTTTAATATCTTAAATAAGTATTTATTGTTTGTTTATTTGCTAGTTGTATGGGCTGAATCAATGTTAACGTATATTTAAGTGTGATATTTTATGCATTGACTTTAAGTGCAGGGAAGGACGTGTATATTATTCTGTGGTTTAAGAAGTGTATTCCTTGTGCCATAGAGGAGTGCGAAGCCTGTAGGTAAGACAGTTTAGCTAGCTATGTAGGGGAGTTCTTGTTGGATCGCTGGAGGAGACAGGCGTGTTCCTTGGCGTCGCACGAAGCCGTGACGCTGCCCAGGGACGCCGATGTTACTGCCACAGAGGGAGGACCGTGAGACGAGATCGGGCTCACAATCCTGGAGGCTGTGATCCTCGTCAGTGGCCTACGAGAAGATCGGTATCGTTGCCAGTTTAGTACTGAGGCAGGGTCAGCCAGCACCATGTTTTTTAGTTACATGGAAAGACAGACGTTAACAGCGAACTAACATTTGATTGGACTGTGCTAAAGTCTGACTCTGTAGCAGGATGTCTACGGTAGTTAGTGGGTAGAAGGCTTCAGTAGCTGTAGTATTTATTTTTTATTTGTTTTTCTTCCCATAGTTTTTTCGCAGTTTATTTATTTATTTATCTTTCTGTCGAGCAACAATACATTGCTATAGAAATCGTCAGGAACAGTACAATACAATAGTTATTTACAATTGCATTGGTTACATTGTACCTTCTCCTTGCCATTTTCTTAACCATTTTATTTAGTTACTTACCATGCAGATTCAATAGATTAACATTGCAAAATTGGTCCCGTATCCACTGATCCTTCCCTGAGAGAAACTGTGATATTAAATTTAATGCAATTTGTCTACATCTGTGAGTTGTTATTTAAATGTAGGGTTGTTTGTATTTATATTTGAAGTTTCACGTAGAAGTTTTATGAAGCTAGTCGGCCGAACCAGAAGTTTTGTTTTGTTGTCGAGTCTCATTGCTATTACCCCCAACCACCAGATGACCGCATATAATATCACACAAATGTGTCAGTATGTCACAAATAGAATATATATATATATATATATACTACTATCACATCGTGTATAACCGTTTCTGGTTTACCATTACCATAGCCGCCTTAAGTAGAAGGTCGCGGCCTTAGATCTGGTAACCCTGTCAGGAAGGGTCATTTTAACACTTAATTTGTCTCGCTAACGGCAATGGCTTCCCCTGATTCGCCGGTATGTATGGCACAATAACGAATCAGGAAGAGTAGTTGTCTTTGGAGAGCTAAAAGAAGTGTTAAAATGACCCTCCCTGACAGTGTTGCCAGATCTAACGCCGCGGGCTTCTACTAAAGACGGTTATGCCATTACTCACTAAAGCATAATTTCTAGCAACCGAAAATGTTGAAAAAGTGTGTTTTGTAGCGCTGTTTTAGGAATTAAATAACTGGCACAGAATATGTATTTTAAAAGACACGGGAGTCTACAATAAACAATTATATTTAATATTACGTCATAAATGTACAAGAGTCACCACTGAAAGTCTCATAGAGGCAAGTTGTCGGCGAGGAGTCTGCACGCTAGTTCAGTGACTTGCGCCTATAGATGCTAGGTAGAGCCGTGATGCGCGTACTGTGTCGTCCTTACATCTTCCACACTTCCAGGCCTCGACCGCACACAATGCGTTCACCCAGGCGGCCAACTTAAGAGTGTTCAGGGTTAGGTAAATATTTATACTTGTATGAAATAGTGTTAGTTTTTTAGACGTTACTAGGTAATACATTTTCCTCTTAAAAAAATAGCTTAACCAGTTTTCCAAAAGTGGCACTTCTAAGTCAAAATTTGTACGTTTTTAGTTCTTTTAACCTGCAACAACCAACAATTGTAAATCGATTTAAACATTCACACTGAATCAATACGTCACGGGCTACTACTTGACATGTTTTAAAATACGCTTCAAAATATTTGCCAAATTTTTCAAAAATACAACATTATTCTGTAATAGATTTTAAAACATGTCAAGTAGTGTTCCGTGACATTTATATTCAGTGTGAATTATTTTGTTTCATTACGTTCACTGGTTTTCGGAGGGTGTAGAAGGCAAAAGAAAACAATTACGTTTGGAATTTGGAATAACACTATGGGTAAACCGACTGAACAAAACAAAAGAAAAAAAAAGAAAATTTACGCCCAAGTAACGTCTACAAATTTAACACTCTTTGAACCGCAAATTTTTTAAAGCTTACTGTTCAATAATGTTTGGTTTAATATCGGTTGAGGTTTTGCTATACTGTTTAAAGAACATAATGTTATAGTCTGTTTTCATGGCGGAATCACTTCCAATTCACATTTCGGACAAATTAACACATTTGGTTTACTTTTTTTAAGTAGGAACTCCTGATTTTCACAAAAAGAATGTTGCAACAACTTGTTTCAGTGTCTTACCTACACATCTGCCTGCATATCTGCTTTATGATTAGTGATTGTATGTTTTAACTCTCACACGTCTTAGTGTTCTACCCGCAAATCACAGACGTGTGATGTCGCAATAACCTTGTTCTCATTGGTGCTGTCAAATGAAAGACTTCCCTGCACAACAACACGCTGCCAATATCCTTGAAGCAGAGATGCAGGTTTGCACATAAGGTACTGAAACAAGTTGTTGCAAAATTCTTTTCAGAAAAATTGGGGTCCCCATTCATAAGTCATCGCCACATTTTTCTGTATATCGGACACGTGTAGTGGCCGGCGAAATCTCCAGACCTTATTCCACTAGAACAGGAGCAGATCGTCTCATGGAGTTGAACTGAAGTTTGTCAGTTTCCACCATATTGAAAGGCGTTGGGAAAGACAATGGTAACTCAAAATTTTAAAATACTTAAGTTTTATAAAGGAACGCAGTGGTAATATCATACTGTACACATAACTAATTGCAGCACAGTGTAGCAATGATGTTATTGCAGGCCTTATTAGACCAATTAAGTACTTATATATTTTTGCTATTGTGTTGTTGCTTGGTTTTCATTGGTTGTTCACTATATTAACTATAAACATAATTTATAAACAATGATAGTTGTAATTATATTTGTTTGTCAAATTGTGCCTTATCTTTACATATGCATAACTAAGTTGAAATACATTCAGTGTTACCATTGTCATTCCCTGTGCCCCTCATTTCAGTTCCAGACCTTCGAATGTGTCTTGAGAAGATTGGAATCTCTTACAGTTAACACCAAGATGCGATTGTGGGGCTGAAAGGCAAGCAGTACAGCACATAGTGAATGAGCGAAGCGAGCTTACATATACGGACATTCACAGATTTCCGTCATGTAGCGAATGACGCACTGGCTTATGCACAAGATCTCACTGTTTTAAAAAAGGTGGTAATTTTCTCAGCAAGTATATTGGAATACTCCCCAACTTTGTGCGGGAAACCTGGTTTGTGAAAATGTGGTGGAAATGTCCACAGGGCAGTGCATTCGCCACACAAACGACTCAGGGATTACACTCGCGGATTACGTAAAATTGCCACGAGGGCCTGCGCTAATATGTAATGAAAATTACGTTACAAGTTGTGTAACTTTCTTAACGTATGTGGAGTAGTTTTCAGTTACATACATATTTAATTACCTTTATTTACTTGTATAGTAAATGTACTTAAATGTTTTTACAGTGTTTATGCGAAGCTCTTAATTTATTGTATACGTGTTTGTCTTGTGATATGTCGTGTATGCCATACGATAAATACATTTTCAGTAAAAAATCCCAAGACATTTGATAGCCAGTACGGCACTGTGATATTTGGCCATTGGTTATTTAGTAACACATTGCACCATATACCTACTCGTCACATTTTACGTGACATGTTTATACTATGAACATCAAGCAGGTTTGTTATGTATCTTACAGCAAAGCTATGTGTTTTTCATAAAGCGTTTATTATTTTTGTGACGTACCTTATAAAGTATAACCTCACTTATACTACCCAGAAGGGACCTAATTAACTGGAGATTGTAATAATGAGATTTGTATTAGGACTAATATGTATTTACAAGAACTCAAAAAGTTAGGTAAATATTTGCGCAGGATACTAAGTCCCAAAATATAAATGTCTCTAACAACACATTGACTTATTTTGACCGCTGAACTTATTGTGTTATGAATAAGGGAACATTTTACTGAGCAACAAAGTGAAATTTAATCTCTCATAAAATAGCGAGGGAAAAACACTTTGTGTTAATGAGAACGTTGTATTAACAGAGTTTGTATTAACGAGGTTCCATTGCACTTAGTAAAGCAGTGAACTTTCAATCTCGAATTGTACGGTGTTTCATCCCCAGATCATGTTAAAGGGGAGCGTTAGAAAATTTTCTTGTATTTTCAGTTCTCGATCCATAACACTTATTCAGATTGCATTATCAAAATTTTTCCTTCGACAAAGCATGTAGGGCCCGGTAGTTTTCGCGAAAAGATTTTTGCCCCACTTTGTTTCAGTGTCTTGCGTGTACACCTACACCTCAACTTCATGATGATTGGCAGAGTGTTTATGTGCAGAGTTATTATTAATTTGACTGTGCCAATCAGTACGTGGATAACTGTGACACATCACGTCTGTGATTTGCGGGTTTAACCTGCAGACGTTGTATGTTGAGGCATCCAATCACTGACTACAAAGCAGAGATGCAGGTGCGCACGTAAGACAGTGAAACAAAGTGGTGTAAAAATCTTTTTGCGAAAACTACCGGGCCCTAAGCATAAGGTATATTCTGGAAAAAACTGCTTGGCATACATAGTAATGGAATCTTTCACAAATTTGTCATGCATAAACATTACACGAAAATTATGGGTTAACTTTCAAGAATGATTACAGGCTCAATATAAGATGAACATATAAAACAATTACGATCTCCAAAATTCATCACAAGTATCTTCTGTGTCTTAACATTGCCACATTTGCCAAAAATATTCAAAAACAAAATTTATTGAAACAAATCTATGATTAAAATGTAGCATCTATCTCCGTTCGCTTTAACGGACGCTATAATATTCCACCAAGTGTGTTACGATTAGTACAAAAATTAATTCGAGTAAAATCGTGGACAAAAACACACACATCAATCATGACAAAATATTCCCATTCTGGGGACTATACGGCAGTACTTAAAAACAGCTTGTATTAATTTGTTAGCCTCTTTGTTTTATAGTCCTGTTAAATAATAATTGTAGTTTCTTTCAAGAACACGTTTTACTTCCACAGTTTTCAGTAAATCACCTAAGCCCAGTCTCGGCAACAATAATGGCCTGCTCCTTAAAGCTGAGCAAGAGAGATATACTATGGTGGAGAATTAATGCTTCTCAAAATTAATCCTTTGGCCTGCATTATTCATACAAAATCGACACTTTGAGGAGGGCAGGGTTAAATTCAGACCGCTCTAATTACTGCTTCTGAGGGAGGAGAGCTTTGTGCGTGCGGACAAAGATGGCCCGCACGAAGATAGACGGAGAAGGTTGGGATATTGCGGGGAGAGGGTTATACGCGCAGGTGTGCCACCCTGATGAATTGCCGACCAAGTACGCCGGGGGCAGGTGCCGGCAGCATGGTGGGCCTGTGAGGGTGGCAGACCTGTCCTGGCACACGTCCTTCTAACTTTATTTGCTTCATCGGTGCTTTCTGCCGACTTCTACACCCAAAGGGGTAGAAGGTGTAGCTACATTCTGTAGAATGTTTTTACGAGTGCAGAGAGTGTAAAGTTGTATGAATGAATTCCTAATGGTTTAATACAACGTTCGTTGACTTTTTTCCCAACGGGAACGATTTTATTGACACTAAATTTAAAATTTTTATTAATAGGTTTCAAATACTGATAGTATCATAATGTTGATATACGTAACTTCATCTTAAGTGTTATCGTAATATCGTAATTAAAACGATAATATATATTGATTCTATCAATTATATTATTCATGGTTGGTGTATGAATCAGTTATTTGAGAAACAACGTAAGACAGATTTCTATCAAAACGAGCGGTGAGTTTTTTAATTGTGTACAGAGGTAATAAATGAAATATTGCTATTCTCAAACGAACTCAACGTTCAGTACCTTACTACAGTTGCAAATGACGCTTAATGTGTTTAAATAACTCGTGTATTTACCTCTGTACAAAATTATAAAATCTACAACTAATATTAGTAGAAAATTTACTTATGATGTTTCTCAAATGAATGGTTCGTATAAGGTCTACTGTTAAAATACTCTATATTTAGGACTACGATATTTTCGCAAAATAATTTTGCTCCAGTTGGTTTCAGTGCATTGTGTACACAACTACAAGTCTGCTTCGTAGGCAGCCATTGGGGATTTTAACTCTCGCGTGTCTTAGGGTTCTACCCGCAAATCACCGACGCTGTAACCTCATTGTGATTGGCGCAGTATAGTGATAGACAACACTTCACATAGTCACACTGCTAATAACCGTAAAGCAAAAATGCAGATGTACACGTAAGGCACAGAAACCCACTGGGGCAGACTTCTTTTCGCGAAATATTCGTGGCCCCACATATAGTAATAGTATTAATACAGATAGCAAAATTAATAATTATAAATTATGAAATTATTAAATTTTCGAAAAAAACTAAAATAATTTTTTTAAATTATAAATGGTGAAGTATTATGTTATAGGTAGGGACTCCTGATTTTCGCGAAAAGAATTTTGCACCACTTTGTTTCAGTGACTTACGTGCACATCTGCAGTTCTACTTCATGGTTATTGGCAGCGTGTCTTTGTGAAGATCCGCATGTCATTTGACTGAGCCAATCACAGTAACGTTACTACAACGACACAAGTCTGTGATTTGCCAGTAAAAACCCAAGACACGTCAGAGCTAAGACGTCCAATCACTGATTATGAAGTAGAACTGCAGATGTGCACGAAAGTTGCTGAAACAAAGTGGGGCAAAATTCTTTTCGCGAAAATTAAGGGTCCCTAGTTATAGGTCATTAATGAACATTTTAGAAACATTTTGAAAAATAACATTGTTTCACTAACTTCTTGGGCGCTCTGTTCTCGCCCTCCCAAACCACTTATATGATTATTTTTCTTCAGAAACCTTCGCAGACGAACGTACAATAATTCACCAAAGTTTCATCTCAATCGGATGGATGGTACATGAAAACATATGTTATATGCAGCGATATAGACATATGCATTTTATAATATAGGCCTCTTAGGATTATAAAAGTAAAAATTAAAACCTGTAATGTCTTTGCTATTTACTAAGTAAATTTTATTCAAATGATTTACATTTAAATCTAACCTAGCTAGCGTTTATTATTTTACCATTGCACTGGAGATGATCGTTTATCACGGGAAAACTTGACTGTTTGCTGGATTTCAACGCAAGTTTAGCCTACCAAAATATTACAGGCTTTTGTTTGTACTTGGAGAAGTTACCGTATTTGACTGATCCAATAAGAATCTCGCTATTGTAATATTTTATTGCTGTTATTGGTCGGCAGACAGCTACGTTGTGGTAGACGTAAATCACCCAAACATTTATGCTGCAAGAAACTACCGTTTTCAGGGGTATGTTGGAGCAATACATTTTCGCGATATACCATAATTAGATATGATGGTTAGGGACCCTAGTTTTACGCGAAAAGAATTTTGCCCCACTTTGATTCAGTGCCTTCGTTCACATCTGCAGTTCTGATTAAGTGGTCAGTGATTGGATATTTTAACTCTAACACGTAAGACACTGAAACAAAGTAGGACGAAATTTTGTTCGCGAAAAACCAGGGTCCCTAATGATGGTATACCGCGAAAATGTTTTATGCCAATATACCCTTGAAAACACTGTAGTTTCTTGCAGCATGAATGATTGGGTTATATACGTCTGATGCAACGTAGCTGTCTGCCGACCAATAATAGGCATCAAATATTACAACAGCGAGATTCTTATTGGCTAATTAAAATACGGCAAGATCTCTACGTACAAACGAAAGCCAGTTACCTTTTGATAAGCTGAACGTACGTTGAAACCCTGCAAACAGTCAAGATTTACCGCGATAAACCATCATACATTTTATAGCCTCCTTACAAACTACAGCGCAGATAGTGGCTAATTTAATCCCTTCACTGAAAGAAAAGTTTTGAAGGATGTCTTCCCTGTAAAATTATTTCGTTGTTACCACAAATAAATTTGTGGAGGCCACTATATTTTAGTGATGCCAACAAAATGATTTTGTGGCGATCACAAAATTAATTTTGTAGGGTAAATAACCATAAAATATTTTGTAGCTGCCACAAAATATTTTTTCCGTGTTACCAAATTCGTCCATAAGAAATTCTGATATCTTCCTAACCTGTTGAAGAATGAGCCTTACACTACACTCTAAGAAATAGTTTTTAAGTTGCCTCACGTGCGTATAGCAGCACTAAAAAAGTAGATATAATAGAATTGTTTCCCAGACATCCATGGCAGTACTTCTAAACTTTTTATAAAACAGTCAAATGTGCACCAAAGTTACCAGACTTGTATTGTAACGATTGTAAAAGTTTACATATTTACAAGGCTGAATTGTCCCATAATGTGTTTAGGTTAATTACTTCCTTAACATTTTAGTTAGTTTTTTGATGTGTAGGGTCATACCAGGTAGTTTTAGAATGATTTTTATTGTATTATTTTTATGCAACCTGACATGTAGAGACGCTGGTAATTTGCGGGAAATATTGAAGTTGAATGTTAGTCGCCTACGTGCTGTGTGAAACATGTTGGATGTTTTGTTTCGATACTGACTATCCTTTAATGTAGAAGCATTCTTTATGTGTTCAGCAGGCCCAGTTATAACTAGCGACAACTAATTTCAGCGAAAAGAATTTTTCCACAGCTTGTTTCAATAATTTATATGCACAGCTATAGCTCTGTTTCATGGTTATTGGCAGCGGCTCTTTGCGTAGAAATGACTCTGGTTTGACTGCAGCAATCAGAACGAGGTTATTGCTGGTGGCAGTGATTACTGGTGAACAGAATATTGCAACAAGTTGTTTCAATGCCGTGTGTGTACATCTGCAGCTGTGCATCGTGGTCAGTGACTGGATGCATTTAACTCTCAGCGTCTCGGCGTTCTACCCACAAATCACAGACGTGTGGTGTTGCTGTAACCTTGTTATGATTGGCGCAGTCAAATGAGTGAACGGTCACTGCACTAATGCACACTGCCAATAACCTGCAGACGTGCAATAAAACACACTAAAACAATTTGCTGCAAAATTCTATTTACCGAACATCACTGGCTCTAGTTACTGCTACACAACTAGTGTGTAATTTGCAGGTAGAATCATTAGATGTGTGAGAGTTGAAACATCCAACCACTGAGCTCGAAGAAGAGCTGCAGATGTGTCCACAATGCACTGAAACAAGTTGGTGCAAACTTCTTTTCGTGAAAATCAGTGGCCCCCAGTTATAACTATACAGCTTCAACACAGAATGTGATTTGTCCAGAAGTGTTCACACGTGTCTCAACACAGAGAAAAATATTTTGAGGTAGGTACAACATATTTTGTGTCTATTTACTCTGCAAAATTTATTTTGTGGTCTCAGCAAATTCATGTTGTCGACACCACTAAAATATTGTTGCCACCACAAAAATTATTTTGCCGACATCACTAAAGTATTGTGGTAACACCAAAAACATTTTGCCGACACCACTAAAACATTATACCACAAAAATTATTTTGCCGGCACCTCAAAAATACTGTGGTCACCACAAAACATTTTGCCGACACCACTAAAATATTGTGGTCACTACAAAAACGTTTTGTTGACACCTCTAAAATATTGTGGCCTCCACAAATAATTTTGCCGACACCACTAAAATATTGTGGTCTCCACAAAAATATTTTGTTGATACCACTATAATGTTGTGGTAACCACAGAAATTATTTTGTGGTTACTACAAAATAATTTTCCAGGGAAGATTTCCTACTAAAGTTTTCTTTCAGTGAAGTTGCATCAACTAATAACTGCAAGTAAAGACAATACAGTTCACTGGAGATTATGTTACGTCATCACAATTTTTCACTGTTTACTAATTTCGGAGGGGCCGTGGTGGTGAAGGGGACATGCCTCTCGCCTCCCACCCGGGCGATCCGGGTTCTATCTCCAGTGGGTTTGCATGTACGAAACATGGCGGATGTTGCCGTAAGACGGCGGCTTTTCTCGGGGAATTTCCGTTTCTCCCGCCTCTCTCATTCCGTCACTGCTCCACGCTCATACCTCACCTTATCCATTCTTCGGGCCGGACGAGTGACAAGCATGTCTCGCTACTGAAATTATCACATCTATTTTCATGAGAATAAGAAACCAAGAAAAATAATTTTGGGTTGCGTACTGTAAATTATTTTACGAGAAAGCCTGCGTAGCCTATATTAGTTACATAAATTACTGCATAGTCTCACATTATCTCAAAGATTTTTTGTTACAACTCTTTCTAGTGGTTTACAGATTTAAGGAAAAAAGTATCGACCATAGCATTAAACATGAGGAGCGGGTACGCGAATTCAAAACTGAATGGCGGAAAAAATATTGTACTTAAAACGTGGGCTTTTTTTAGGAATATGAACTAAAAAGTAGTAGGAAATAATCTTTAACATAATGTTTTTTTTTTCATCGGCGAAAGTATGTTACACGACTCCGAATAATCAAATTTTTTGAATAAACTTGAAGTAAAAATAAAATCGTTCACCAAAAAATTAGTTTTAATGTAAAAAAAAAGCGAAGAGTCTTTATATCAGTTGTCTTAAATCTGTACTCGCTAGCTGTTCGTAAAGGTAGATTATTTACGGAAAGTAAGTAGAGAACAACTCATGCTGATGCAAACGTGTACGTAAACTACTAAGACAAGTTAGAGGGGAATTCCTTTCACCACAAATCAGGTGTACCTACTGATAACGTAATCAAATGCTAAATGTATTTGTACTGACATCAGTAGAACCATGACTTTATCGCGGAAATATTTTTGCAACAGTTTGTTTCGGTGCCTCATGTGCACACCTGCAGCTCTGCTTCATGATCAGTGATTGGATGTTTTAACTCTCTCTTGTCATGCAGTTCTACTGGCAAATCACAGACGCAATATGTCACAATTGCCTTGTTCTTATTGGTGCTATCAGATGAGAGACATGTCGGAACAAAGACACGCTGCCAGTAACTATTAAGCAGATCTGACGGTGTGTATGTAAGACATTGAAACAACGTGATACAAAAATATGTTCTCTACAAATTCATGGAACGTTCGTGAACAGTAAAAACGTGCGCGGGTCCGCGAACGCTCTTTTATTTAAAAAAAATAACATAGGAAATTTTCTTTCCGGACACGATTTAAAAAGTGCGAGAAACCTCAAAACCGGACTGTGGCATTCAACTCCGGATGTAATACTCGTCATAAATAACTTCGGACGCGTATTGTTAGTCATGTGGTACTCGATTTGCAGGAATATATAGTAATCAGCTGTGCTGGCAAGACATTTACAGGAAAGCTGCCACGTGAACAATAACATATTTATAGTGGTGCGAATGCCGAATTGTCTTCCGGCGACGTAGGCGTTAGAGCCAGTAAAATTTATTTATTTAATATTTAGAGTGAAGAATCCGGTATTATAAAGACTATGCCTAAATGTGTAAAAAATTGTTATTTCTTTGCACTTCCTGTAGCTTATTTGCTATCTTTGCATACCTGCCCCTGCTTAATATAACCACTACTTTGAAAATGGTATGTGGTTTAGACAATCTGTTTGTTGATGAAATAAGCTCCATTCGTACTCATCGACCCAATCGAGGAGTTATTTTTCTATTGTTCAACTACAACAAAGTACGTAATAAACTGATGGTTAAAAACAAACTTTAATATTTACCTTGGCAATTCAGGACATACAGGAATACTGGAATATCTGAATATTTTAGTTCCCAAGTCCATTAAACTGAACGATTGGATACCATTTATTTGAATGTCACTGTACGGGCAGGCGGCTTATGAAGTTATTCTGGTTTGTATCACATTTAATTGTATGTTGTAGATTTGACTGAAGCAATTGCAAAAAAAATATACATATCGCGATTTTTTTATTTTAGGCACGTAAAATTACGCGGAAACAACGCTCGACGAGTATTTTCAATTTTTATCAGTAACACCAATAACTGATCATAATTATTGTGAGTGACTGGAATAGTTTTGATCAGCGCTAAAAATCGATTATTTACGAAAAGTAAGTAGAAACAATTCGCGCTGCAGATGTGTACGTAAACTACTAAGACAGGTTGGAAGGAAATTCCTTTCGCGACAAATCAGGTGTCCCTACTGATAACGCAATCAAATGCTGAATGTATCTGTACTGACATCAGTAGAGCCAAGATTTTATGTTAAAAAGATTTTTGCAACAATTTGTTTCAGTGCCTTATGTGCACATCTGCACCTCTGCTTCCTGGTCAGTGATTGGATGTTTTAACTCTTACTTGTTTCGGGGTGAGATATTTTTGGTCAGCACTTTAACATCGAGGTCTTCGGCGCTAGTGAGGGGTGACATGATGTGGTATGCAGCAGCGCCGGAATGAAGGAGCGGAAGAAACGGAAGATCCCTGAGAAAACCCGCCGACCAGCGGCATCGTCCGGCACGATTCCTACATACGAAAATTCGAGGTCCGACTTCGCCACGAATCGAACCCGCATTGCCTTGGTGGGAAGCTAATGGTATGATAATTGGTTTTACAACTTAAAAATATTCTATGTGCCAGATCTTATGCATTGCTACGTGATTTAATGTCCAATAATTTCCAAAATTTGTTTTACAAGAGCCAGAAGTTCGTAACTGTTATAAGCCATGTTTGCAGGCTCTTGTAATACTGTTTTTTTTTTTTTTTTCGTTTGTTCGGAAAGATAGATTTGGTACATATATTCTTTAGATATTCAACTCTACTTTGTGGTAAAAGAAACGTTTTTATTGCGTATGCTACGGCATGCTCTCCAGCACGTATGTTGCAAGGACGTGAGCGAGTAGAAGAGAAGGCACGCGCATAGAGACAGACATGTGCTGGTTTATGGAATTTCATGCTCTAAGAGAAAAAACCACGAGGTCGCGCGCCGTCACGCGAACAAATAAAATCGTGACAAATCAAGTTATGATCGGATTCGATTCCTCCCTCCCGGGAATATACATCAACTACCTGGACATGATTCGATGGACAGACTCACGTCGATGATGAATCAGCAATTTCCAAGGGTTGTACGAAGCCCAGCATTCATACGGAGTGTTCTAGATAAGAAAATATATTTCGTTCATCGACCAAACGATATGCTGTTATTCTCATAACTTCAGGGTATTTTTTCCTTTCTACGGAGTAACTGTTTGAATGATGTAATGTCTGTCACAATGCAAGACAAAATTCTTTTACGTACGGAGAAGTTGTCATATCAATTTCGTTTTAGTACCGTAATGTCAACTGTCATTTTGAGGAGCAAAATTTCAAAACCAGAGATGTCCACCTCAGCCAGTTTTATAGGAAAGTGAAAGAAAGTAACGGAAATGAAATATGGAGGGTTTATTGTTGTACGTCATTTTGACTGTCGAATTATGAATGGTACTATAAGATAAGTTAATATTGTATCCGTTTGTTATTAAAGAATATAATGACCATGTCTAGTTCTTAATGAATATTATGGACACGCTTGGCTGTAAAGGTTAGTAAACTTGCCAGAGGCAACATTTTGTAACTCTTCGTCATCTAATACCTAGCACTAATTATACCCGAGTTTTGAATGCAATATTACAGTGGAGTTGCCATGTCTGGTTTTGAATGAAAGACAAATGTTCGTCTAACTTTCAAACGGAACAGGCAATTTTATAGTTAAATGTGACGACATATCGTGTGGAACTCAGTAACCTTATAACAGAAAATATGTTTCTCTCTCATTTTCGTAAATTTTTATTGGACATACTGTATCTGGTTTTGAAAGTATGCTCCTCACTTACTTTGTCATAGTCGTCTTAAGTAGAAGGCCGCGGTCTTACATCTGGAAACCCTGTCAGTAAGGGTAATTGTAACACTTCTTTTGACTCGCTAACGGCAATGGCTTCCCCTGATTCGCCGGTATGTATGGCACAATAACGAATCAGGTAGAATCGTTGTCTTTGGAGAGCTAAAAGAAGTGTTAAAATTACCATTCATGACAGTGTTGCCATATCTAAGGCCGCGGCCTTCTGCTAAAGACGGCTATGCCTTTGCCCAAAACAAACTTTGCCGCGAATAAAACATTTGTTCGGTGAACATAGTAAAGAAAAAAAATGTGCTGCAATTAAAATATTTCAGTATTAATGTTTCTGGCCAAGGCAGTTGTTATTTTGAGACAAACTTTACATTCGAAATAAAAAATTTGTATTACAAGCTACAAAGAAAATAAATCTGGTAACACCAAATACAACTGTATTTTTCTGTGAACCAAGTTTTCTGCATTGCAAGCAGAACATTCTCAAAGAAAATAGTTTTTCTCTGCTGTTAATAATACTATTTTACTGAGCAGAAATCCCAACATAGTTACTTAAGTTTTAGTATACCTGCCACGTGGTTCTTTTGATTCTGGTATTTGTGTAAACCGCTTATAAAAGTATGGAACAGTGCTCTGACTTATACCTGGCAAACGACGAGAGAAGGAAACCTGCCACGATTATTCTGGCGTTTTCGTTGCGTACACTGCACAAAAATTATTTGTAAATTTGTCACAAAGTTCTATTGGAGTGTTAAGTAAGTATTTGTGATAAACTTTTTTCCCATGCATCAATGGAAGCGTTCCTCTACATTTTTAGGATGCAGTGAAATACATCCTACTGATTTTATCAGACTTGGTTATTTGCAACACTCAACATTTTCTCAATGTTGAGGTATAATAAATGCCCCATACTGTGTTTAGGATAAAAATTTCCTGTGCTGTTTAGGAAACAAGTAGCCTTTTGTATAAATGTATATTTGTCTTAGATCTATAATGTCCTTTATGCAAAATGTGCATTAATTACTATTAAAACCGTTTAAAAAATGATCACAAAACGTTATCTTAAATTTTTTATTAAGACATAAGGGGTCCCAAATAATTATGTACCCCAGTCTGCGTGCTTAATGGGTAGCTACAAATTCGTATAATTACAATAGACCTAACACAAGTCCTTAACGTATTATGTAACTTATACGTGTACTTACATTTATAGTAAATCCACACAAGCATTTATAGCAGCAAGCACTTTATTGACATTTGGAGCTTCGTTGCGCACGAAAAACGAGTGCGTTATCGAGTCATCGCTTCCTACCTGCAATCGTAATTTATTAAGTTTAAAGTGCAGCGGCACAACTTTCTTTGGTTGAAGTCCACGGCCTTAGAAGAGGCAACAATGTCAAGAAAGGTCGTTCAATAGTTGAGGTCTAACAGACGGCTTTCTCAGATTCTCCGACAGAACAGAAAAACGAAAACCATTTCCATTGGAAAGCTTGAGAGAGTTCAATTGGGGAAAGTTCGTAATTTTATATTTGTATGTTATAATTGTGTCAGTTTTACATTACTTAATAGTTTTCCATGATGGCATTTCGAAGCCTAAATTTTAATTTTATCGTTCTTATAAGCTACAAAAATCGATGAATATATAGTGAAATAACCAAATTCACATTGAAACTACGTGCGCGGACTACTGCATGTGATATATAAATACTCAAAACCAAATATTTTTGTATTAAAAAAAAATTGCTAAAAAAATTTTAAAAAATTTCAAAACGCCCTGCATTTTTTATAAACAAAAATAGTTTATAGTGGATTTAATAAACGTCAAGAAGTAGCCGGTGAAGATTTAATGTGATTTTTTTCTTCATTTCATCATATCCAAGGAGATTTGCGGCGTAGGCCTATGAGAGCGAAATGCATGCAAATTTTAACTTTGGAATGTTATTATGGGAAAACCGGATGACCTAATTTTATTTTTTGTAAAAAGAAAATGTATTGCCGAACATCGTCTACATAACTAACACAATTACATGCAAACATAAAATCACTATTATCCCCCACTTAAACGCCCTTCAGCACTCCGTGGCATGACTTTCTCTTATTCGTTTGTCTGACCTGCTGTCAGAGATTTCAAAGCACTGACACTTCTAAACAGGGTTGCCACTTGTAAGACAGTGATCTTCAACTAGAGATGTATATAGAAGATATTTTGGTCAGCTTTTTAGCGCTGCGGTGAGGTTGTGACACGATGTGAGTACGGAGCAGCGCCAGAATGAAGGGGCAGGGGAAACCTGAAATCCCCGAAAAAACCAGCAGGCCAGCGGCGTCGTCCGGCACACCCAGAAGCAAAAATACGGGGACTGACTCCACCGGAAATTAAACCCGGATCGTCTTGGGGTGGCTCTAGCCACTACGCCAACAGCAGACCCATAAACGGCAATTGCAGAGGGAGATTTGTACAGGGATGTATGGCACAAACTAAGTTGAAAACATAAATATTTACGCCGATTACTCTTAATATTGTCCGTCAGCTTCCCTGGGCTTCCTAAAAGCAGCACATTCATCTTGATAGTTACATCAAGAACATAGTTACCGATGATGTTTTATCGCGGGAAAACTTGACTGTTTGTTGGGTCTGAACACACTTTCAGCTTGTGAAAAGATTACAGCCTTTCGCTTGTACGTAGAGCTGTTGCCCTATTTGACTGAGCCAATAAGATGCATTTTATTGGTCCGCATACAGCTGCGTTGAATTAGACGCATATCACCCAATCATACGTGTCACAAGAAACTACTGTGTTCCAAGGGTACGTTAGCACAAAAACTTTTGGCGATATACCATCATTAGAGATGGTGAAATTTAGCGAATTCAATGACCTACGTGTTAAAATCAAATATCCTATGCATACTCAAGTCCAGACCATTTGTCCGCTAGCTGCTACTCAGTGGTACAGCAGACAATGAACGAATAGACAGGGCTTGAGTATGCATAGGATATTTTTGATTCTAACACGCCACGAAATTTCACCATCTCTAACCATCATCTCTAAACATGGTATACCAAAATCTCTGTGTGTGTGTGTCTCTCTCTCTCTCTCTCTCTCTCTCTCTCTCTCTAACACACACTTTCTATCTAAATATAGATGTTTAATTCAGTATACAAATAAATACAGGGGCCGCGGTGGTCGTGGGGACAGACCTCTCGCCTCCCACCTAGGTGATCCGGGCTCGATCCTCGGCGGGTTCGGTTCCGGAATTTTCGCTTGTGGGAAACGTAGTGGACGTTTTCTCGGGGAACTCTCTCATTCCGTCGCTGCTCTACACACATCTCACCCTCACCTCACCCATTCTTTTGGACATTAGCTAGTTGAGCAGCCAGTCCGACATTCACCCCGGCCTTCTCTCACACACAAAAACATTGTAGTGAATTTTTGTATTTTAACAATAAATACACAAAGAATATATCACGTTGTCTGGTACTAGCATGTTATTTCTTTTAGGGTTGCTTTTACATGCCTTCAAACAATACAAGGCCATTGTAGTGGTTCACTAGCACAGTTGATTAAACCATTGTCTAAAATTTCATGTAGCTTTTTTTCAATTTCGTGTACGCCCCGAGAACTGGTACAATAGTAACGTTTATATATATATATATATATATATATATATATATATATATATCGTCACTGTGTCGCTTATGAAAGAGTTAGATACTAACTGATGTTGATCATCGAATTGTCGTCTTTACAATTTGTAAATATTTAATATTTATACTAACGAGTCACAGCATCTCAAGCACCACAAGGAGTTGTATATGCCAATAACTCGAATCCACGTGACATTGTTAATATTTATGCACTCCCCGAGAGCTGATACGATAAAAACAATGCAAAAGTTTACTTTTTCGTTTGTGGTACTACTTGTAAATTGTGCCTTTAAACAATTAAAAAGTATGTTTTTTTTAGCACCATAACGTCCTCATTCTGAAACTTGCAGACAGATTTTGTCATAAAATGAACATATACATGGCACATTAAATAATGATTTTCATGACTATAGTTCGTAGCTTATATTTGCAATATCTAGAGACTGAAAATATTCGCGGGTTCACTGACATGTAGGCTAGTCTCCAAGAACATCTGTGTACTTAAGTAAACATCAACTGTTCATTGGCTGCTAGCTGACACAGTGATACCACATGATTGGATTTGCATTTAGTTCATTCTTTACTACTGGCTCAGCTCTCTCCAGGAGGTGTCAAACATGTCAAGGACCAACAGCGAAAGCGACACAAAATTAGACATATTTGAAATCTATCTTGTATCTAAAAGAAAACGCAAAATTTTCAGGTCCTTAGTATTAACCTTGGAAACATAAATCGTACTTCCGTTCATGCATATAATAATTTTAAAAATTCGTTACAGAAACGCTTTTATTTCCTTATGGAAATGCCACAACTAGAGGTGGCGAAATTTCACGAATTCAACGACCTCATGTTAGAATCAAATATCCTATGCGTATTCAAGCCCTGTCTATTCGTTCGTTGAATGCTGTTCCACTGAGTTGCAGCTAGTGTAAAATGGTCGGGACTTCAGTACGCACAGAATATTTTATTCTAACATGCAGGTCTTTGTATTTGTGAAATTTCACCATCTCTAGCCATCACCACTTACTTTTGCAGGGGGATTGCTGGACACGAAAGCAAGCGAACAAAGTTTTACGCCATACCTGTTCCAGAAACGTTGAATCTGTTGTCCATACAAACCTATACTCGTATCGTCTGTGTTATGAGTAGGGACCCAGTTTTTTTTTTTTTTTGCGAAAAGAATTTTGCCCCACTTTGTTTCAGTGTCTTACGTGCACTTCTGCAATTCTGCATCATGGTTATTGGCAGCTTGCCTGTCTGAAGAGCCGTATAGCATTAGTCTGAGCCAATTACAAAACGTTCCTGCAACACCACACGGCTGTGATTTGCCGGTAGAATCCCAAGGCTCGAGAGAGTTAAAATATCCAATCACTGAACACGGAGCAGATCTACAGATATGCACGTAAGGCACCGAAACAAAGTGGGGCAAAATTCTTTTCGCGAAAAACCAGGGTCCGTTCCGTCGTCTGTCTTTATATTTGTTCCCTTAGCATTTAATACACACCTTATATTATTGTCCGTTATTGGTTTAGGCTATCCTTCCGTGTTTCTAGACGCTTTAATTTCCTCTTTGTAATACTGTGGCTTTTTTACGAGCGCGAAATGGCGCGTGTATACGAAAACCGATCGCTTTAGAACTACTTTTAAACTTTGTTTCTCTGTCGTGTTCAGTGGATAGCGCAGACTTTCGATGATGTTTGTAAGAAGACGAAGTCGGAAAACTAGTCCCGGACGACCATGCATTTTGTTTGCAGGAATTATTGATGCCATGCATTCACTATTGTGATTAGTTTCGGAACTTTACTTTGAAGGTTTGTTAAAGCAACCTAGAGTAATCATCTATCAAAGCTGTAAAAAACTCGTTGACACGAGTACAAAACCATAAAACCGCATATAAGTACAAAAATAATCAACTCCTGAATAAAAACTGAGAATCTTAACACATTTTCTGAGTTCATTTAAACCGATTTGACTAACCGCTGTTTTTAACATTATTCTCTGTTACTCTTCGAAAAAGGTTTTGTTAACATTTTACTTTCACAAGATACTCAAGCGTAAACATTTTGAAGCTTTCGGACATCACCCTGTCGTGTTAGAAATCTACTCTAGAGTTTTTCGAAAAAAGTTGAGTTTACTCGCTAAGTAACGCTGTGGAGAGAAATATTTGTTAGTAAGGTTAGTTTTCGAACTCTCTCGTCGAGAAGCACACACATGACAATATTGTCAGCGAGATATAGTGTCACGCGTCCACGTGTAACCGACGCTGCACTATCACACGACGCAGTCGGCCGACACATCCGGTGTTTTCCTAGCGTCGACTCTCGCTCGCGTCAAACTTTCTCGTCAGCACGCGCTGTTTCTCGCTGCTTCCGGTTGCGACACACAAACAAAAATAATATACAGATGTCCAGAAACTAAGCACACCACGTGAAACCTAGGCTAGACTAGAAACTAAAATGTTCGTGTCAAATTGTTGAACGCTGACATTAAACACGCACGATGTGGCTACACGTCTGTAAAGTCGAGTAAATTATCATTTATATTTTGTCTGCTCGGAATATGAACCTGCGTTCATAATACGATGGATGGGACCACGATTATGTCGCAAAAAGATTTTTGCATCACTTTGTTTCGTTGCCTTACGTGCACATCGACAACACTGGTTCGTGGTTATTGGCAGCGTGTCTTTGTTCAGTCATGTCTCTCATTTGATTGCACCAATAAGAAGAAAGCAATTGTGACAACATACGTCTGTGACTTGCCAGAAGTAACCCCAGGCAAGAGAGAGTTAAAACATGCAATCACTGACCATGAAGCACAGCTGCAGATGTGCACATGAGGAACTGAAACAAATTGGTGCATAAATCTTTTCGCCATAAAATCGTGGCTCTAGGGATGGAACAGTAGTAGTAAGATATCAGGGTAGCGCAAGAAGGAACTATATCCGTTCTACGTCGCTACATTGCGCGCGTAAAATGTAACCGTACAACAATTTGCCATTAACATTGTCGACTCCAACTCAGCCCAGGATTCGCATGGTGTGTTTTAGTAAACCGGCCACATATCGTTATATGCCATAATATTTTGATAAGTAGGGACCCCAATTTTTGGTGCAAATATTTCTGCAACAGTTTGTTTCAGAGCCTCGTGTGCACAGCTGCAGCTGTGCTTCATAGTTATTGGCAGCGTGTATTCGTGGAAAGACGTTTTTCATTTGACTGCACCGATAAGAATACGATTACTGCGACACCACACGTCCGTGATTTGCAGTAAAGCGTTAAGACAGGAAAAAAGTTAAAAAACAGCCAATCACTGACCATGAAGCAGAGCTGCAGCTGTGCACATGAGGCACTGAAACAAACTGCTGCAGAAATATTTTCCTCAAAAAATTTGGGTCCCTATTGATAAGTCATGTTTCGGGCTTAGAAAAATTGGTAAGTATCTGTAGCCTACGCATAGTTAGCTATGTTACCAATGGAGAATAGACATGTGTAGATTCGGAAATAAGTGGCAAATGTACCACATATAAGATCACAATTTAAATGTCTTACGTATTTGCGGTACTGAAGTTCGAAGCCTTATAGTTAGAGACCTGAAAAATTTGCGTTTTCATTTGGGCACAAGCTAGAATTCCAACAACTGTACGTTTGTGTCACTTTCGCAGTTCGCCTTTGACTTAATTGACAATTCCTGGAAGTCTCTGACCCAATAATAAAAATGTAACCAATACACACCTATATAATTTTAACAGTAAGCAGCTAATGAGCATCTGCTGTCTGCTTCAGTTCACATATATTCTTGCAGGCTAGCCTACAGGTAAGTGAACCGGCGAATTTTTCCGGTCTCTACTTATAGTATACGCAAGTAGCGGGGTATAAACTGCTGCAGTTTTTGGACATCCTGTATAGCCGTGACAGGAATAATTCGTTAAAGTCCCGGCATGCAGCCCTCAGCCCTCTTTACCAGCGACCGGGATTCGAACTCACATCTGCCCTCTAAGCTGTGTTTGCACCTTGCTTTGCAACCTCGTAGCTGAAAAAATATGTTTACTTGACGTTACATAGGGACCGGAAAAATTCACGGGTTCACTTAGTTGTAGGCTAGCCTCCAAGAATATATGTGAAAAGAAGCATATCGCAACTGGTCATTAGCTGTTCCCTTCCACAGTGAAATGGGCGTGTGTTTAGTTACATGTTTGTTATTGCATCAGCAACTTTCAGAAGTTGTCCAATAAGTCAGTAGCCAATTGTGAAAGTGATACCAACGTACAGTTGCTGGAATTCTAGCTCGTGCCTGAAAGAAACTCGAATTTTTCAGGTCTCTATACATACATGAAATGATACGTAGGGACACTTGTTTTTTGCGAAAAGAATTTTGCCTTACGTGCACATCTGCAATACTGCTCCATGGTTATTGGCAGCTTGTATGTGTGAAGAGCCGTATCTCATTTGACTGAGCCAATTACATTAATGTTCCTGCAACACCACACGTCTGTGATTTGCCGGTCGAATACCAAGGCTCGTGAGGGTTGAAATATCCAATCACTGACCATGAGTTAAATTGCAGGAGTGCATGTGAGACACTGAAACAAAGTGGGGCAAAAATATTTTCGCGAAAACTACCGGCCCTACTAATAATTAGAGGTACGTCAATTTCGCGGATTCATCTGGCAGCAGCCTAGACTTGTCAGTCCTATACACCCACTGGCCACAATCGATTATCTATTGGCTTATAACCGTACAAGCAGGTAGCAAGCGATAGAACTTCGTATTATTTCCTTATTTACCACTGGCTTGCAGTAGTCAAACGCGTTTCGTAACAGCCGCCAGCAAGTCACAGACATGACAATGAAGTATACATTGGCGTTCAACCTGACCTGGAATGTATCTGCGAAATATATGTACCTTTACTAATAATACGTGGTAAGAGTGGACTACCTCCGTACAGTGCTGCCACATTGCGCACATAAAATGTCGTCTTACAACATTTTGTCAGTAACCTTTTCGTCTCCAATGTAGTCCAGGAATCACGTGGTATGCTTATTATACGTAAATGCAGCAGAATATAAAACCCTAACACAGCTACGATTTCCTTGCATGGTCTTAACCTTTAGTGGACCTGGCGCGGGAGACGTGCTGTAGCGTGCAAGGAAAAATTTTTTTCTTGTGTAACTACTAACAATGTTTCTGACGCGTATATATCAACGAAAAGAAGACACACTTCAAACTGTGTCCGTATGATTTTAAACATGCCGGCCGATTATTAAAAACATGTTTTCCAAGCTCCTCAAAAAGTGCTGGAAATTACTTTTTTCACGTTGCTGCAGCTGAGAAAATATCAACCGTAATCGGAAAACTAAATCACAGAAACCTGCCTTAGACTTTACGTCTTACATTCCAAAAATAAAATGACAGGGTCGTTGATTGAAGTCCCGTTGGATAACGGTTTTTACGAAAACACTGCGCGCTAGTTTAGTCCTTCACTCCTAGACGGGATAAGGCGTTTGACGGACGTGTTACAATCGGCTTATCGCCGTCCCCGTTTCCGTGCCTCTAACGTAAATAAAATAAGCTAGCGTCCACTAACTCATAAAGTGAAGCAAAAAACCAGCCAATAACACTGACTTTATCTCTGGTAAAGTTTACCTCGTTGTAGCAGGAATTGAAAAATATGTAATTACAAGCTTGAGCAATATTCATACTCGCACACATAACCGGACATTCTGTGCGTTGTGCTGCTTCTCGAAATCACTCCAGGCGAATGGAATGCTGGGATGGTTACAGAAAAAAGGGCGGTTCACCAAAAATTTTAATTTTTCTAAAAAAAATTTTATATTTGCACAATACATGGTTTGTTCTGTAGACATAAATTGTGGCTGTGTTTTAGTTAATGAAATTTTTAGCTGTCACTCTTATTGTATAGAGGCTGTCAATGTCTTAACTGGCATAAAATGGTTTTACGCGGAATAGGAAAACCAACTGACTACAGTAAACAACAATTGCACGGGTTACGTCAAGACATGTACAAAACCCGCATTGAGAAGTTTATTTTATATTTGAAATATACTGAATCTGAAATACGGGATTAACTATTTAAAATTTTCTAAGTTCCTAAACTTATATTGTTGCTTACACTGAAAGAAAATTTTTGTAGGATATCTTCCCTGCAAAATTATTTTATAGTAACAAAAAAAAATTGTGATGGCCGCAATGATTTAGTTGTGTCAACGAAATTTTTTTGTGGTGTCTACAAATTAAAATTTTCGGGGTATATACTGATAAATTATTTTGTAGCTGTCACAAAAAAGGTTTTTTTCCGTGACGGCCTTCGCTAATTTGTTTAGGCCTAAATTAAAAAGTGGCCAGTAAAATACAAATTATCTGAAAGGAAAAAGTACCTAGGATCCAAAAGTGATCACTTTATTCCAAACTACCAGTTACTAATTTACTATAGTAGATTCCCACTTTTTTATTCGTGCATATTTACTGACAGAACGTGCTGTAACACGTGAATTCAAATATAATTTTTGATCGGAAAATATATGTCGGCAAGTAAAACGCACGACAAATGGACAGTACACTGTCAAAAAGTTTTTGTACACTTACAAGGAAAATCTTTGGAAACCCTTTTCCAAGGAAATTCCTTATAAGACTACAATTATCCTGGTAAATAAATACGAAGTGTAAGTTTTTACAATTGTAGTTGAACTTTGCAATAAGGAAAATAATATGTTTTCATAATGAAACTACACTTATTTACGAAATAACATTTGCTTAAATATTTTTACATGAAACAACTAAAAAATTTTAAAAATTCAAGAGTCACTCACAGTCGAGCCTGCATTCCTGCGCTAAGATACATCGGATTTTGCACTTAGACCACCTTTATTTCAGAGAGCAGCCAATGAATAGCTGATGTCTGCTTGAATACACATCTATTCTTTCAGGCTAGCCTACATGTCATGAATCCGCGAATTTTCCCAGTCCCTACATATCGTGCAAGTAAAATATGATTAGAGATGGTGGTATATCGCGAAGATGTTTTTTGCCGACATACTTTTGAAAACACTGCAATTTCTTGCAACATGTATGATTCGGCGATATATTTCTGATACTACGTAACTGTCTGCAGACCAATAATAGGCATCAAATCGGGATTCTTATTGGCTCAGTCAAGTAGGGTTATAGCTCCAAGTTCAAGCTAAAGCCTGTAATCTTCTGGTTAACTGTACACTCTAAATAATTGTTCGTAAATTTACCAGACGTGAGTATAGGAGCGCTAAGAATGTAGGTATGGTAGAATGGCAACACACCTAAACCTAATTACAAAACAGTCAAATGCATACTAAATTTACCAGACTTGTATTGCAACATTTGTAAACGTTTGCATATTTACAAGACGGAAGTATGATAACTGTCCTATACTGCGTCTGGGATAATAATTTCCTAAACATTTGAGTAAGATTTTTTACAGTGACGTGTGTTGAAATCCAGCAAGCAGTCAAGTTTTCCGCGATGAACCATCATCTCTAATCGTGGTACAACAATATGCAATTAACATTTTAGTCTCCAATTTTCCCCAGGGTTGGGGTACTTGAGAGGGCGTATAGCCTACATAATTCAATGCTGAAAGCATTTATTTATAATTCTAGGTGTCTTGAAGTCAATTTGCGAAAATTAAACAATAGCAATCCTGGACAATAGGTTTAGCCAACTTTTAAACAAACTTATTTCCAGTGGTACGAACTTCTGAGACACAGTCTCTGACGCCGGAACCTCATGCATTTAACTGCGGTGCAAGAGATCACGCGTAACGAATTAGTAATTTTGGATAAATATTTACTCATAAAGCTGAAAAATACCGTTTTCTAGGATTGTCATTGGGTATTTTTATCCATTTTGGCTTCGAAAAAAGCGTAGAATTCAATTGACGTTTTCAAATTTTATTTGCGCACTACTAATATACGATGGTTTCTAGACATCCTGTTTATGGTATGTCGCCTTACGATGTCAACGAAAATTATATTTTCTCTCGTATTACTACTACGAAATTAAAATTAAACTTTCAGTGTTCACCGTCGTGAAATTATTATATACGAAGCAAACCTATCCCTCGAAATTATTCGTGAATAAATTGAGAATTTCTAAAATTATTATTTTTAATTTGCCGAAATTTTTAACCTAGGACTATAACACGCAAATGCCTATTACTAACTAAGAAAGATCATAAAAATGCAATCTCTCACAAAAATTCGTTATATGCCACAGTTTCTTCAATCAAGGCACTCAATTTGTTGCTGAGCAGTTAAAAATTCGTAAAAATAAATATTGAAGAGAGTAAGAATTTTGTTTTATCGAATTCACCAAATCGTTGATAAATTTTTAATGAATTAGCTGTCTGGAGTCTATGATACAGATAATTATAAAACCAATATTTACAATTAAGAAGTAAACAAAAATTATCTGCCTTATATTTAAAAGCGATATGAAACCAATCCTATCAAGATGTAAGAGTGTTTAAGTGAAGAAAAATAATAATCTTATGTTTGTATGAAATACTGTTAATTTGTTAGACGTTACATGGTAGTACATTTTCCTTTCACAGTAAAAATGTTGCTCAACCAGTTTTCCTGTACCGTTATTTTAAAGTCAAATTTTGCATGCACAGTAAAAAAAATTTACACTTACAAGTGAAATCTTGTAAGCAAATATCAGAACGTAATAAGTAAGGTAATGAAATTAAGATGTCAGAAACCTTTTAAAGTGGTTACAAAAATCGTAAACGCCTTTGCGAACTAGTAAAATAAACGTTAATGAGGCAATTTTTCGATTTGAAACAAAATAAATCTAGGAGACCTGACTAATTTTACAAAACATTTCGTAATTTTACAAAAATAAAATTTGGAAACTAGTTTCCAAACATTTTTTTTGTAACACTACAAAAATGTGTTGTAAACTTAACCAGATATTAGTTGTAAATATACAAAATTTGTTTCTATATTTACATAAATGTTTGTAAATATACAAAGAAGTTTGTAAAAATACAATTTTTTTGTAAATTTTACTAAAAGACTTTGTAGTGATACCAAAAATGTTTTTGGAAACTGGCTTCCAAAAAACCTTCTTGTAAAAATACAAAATTTTTTACTGTGTGTAATTCTTCGTAACCACCGCGTAAACCAATAAACATAAAGAAACAAAATAATTTACGTTGAAACTACATTACGACTTACAAATATTTCTTACAAATTTATTTTTGCCTTTAAAAATAAATTATAAAATTTGGACTTTTTTTGCCACTTTCAGCAGCTGTAAAATAATTCAATAGTTAATTGCGGAATGAACAGGAACTATAACTTGTGACTTACAGCTGGGGCTCAAATTAAAACACGACTTTTTTACGCCCCTATTAATAAATAACTACATAAAAGATTCGCGAATTTAATGGCCTGTCTGTTGTATATATGCATTCTCAAGCTCCTCTGTTCTTTAATTGGCTGCTGTTTCAGTTAGCAAGTGATGGTCTGGGCACAGACTAAATAGTAATACAGACGTGAAATTACTTGGCGGCTCTTTTGATACTGGCGAACTTCACCGCTTATTGGTTGCCTGAGTTTGTTAATGCAAGCCCCGGGTATGTTTGGCTTCTGCATGTTACGGCAGGTTTCTAATTGGCCTGGCTACCGGCTAGCAGGGTAGCTGCCTTACGCTGGTTTGCTGTAGGCTTATTCGCCATGTTGCTGGCGTGTGAGACTGAGTTAGCTGTCCTATCGGCTATTTCACTTCTGTATTACTAAATTTTCAGTGGCATGGTTTCAAGACACTCTGTCATTATTTTCTTGTACGAGTGTTATTGGTTGGGACGTGAAAAATTCGCGTTGGTCTCTGACAGCAAACAAGACGGCAAACTGTTACATATTCGCTCGACGTCTCTCACTGGCCTATAATATCGAGGCCTATCGCAGAGATAGCTTTTAGCCAAGTACAACGGTAAGTCACCAATCCTATGTAAAGGGTTTACACATGCAGCTCTCATACCACATAAATACAGCCACGATTTTGTAGCGGAAATATTTTTTGCATTATTTTACTTCAATGTCTTAAGTGCACATCGTCAGCTCTGCTACATGGCTATTATCGGCGTGTCTTTGTTCAGGAATGTTTCTCATTTGACTGCACCAATAAGAACAAGGTAATTGATTCAACATACGTCTGTGATTTGCCAGTGGAACCCCAAGACTAGTGAGTGTTAAACATCCGATCATTGACCATGAAGCAGAGGTACAGATGTGCGCATAAGACATTGAAACAAATTGGTGAAAAATTTTTTTTCGCCATAAATTCGTGGTTCTGCACATAAAGGCACGCGCCCAATTGTACTCGGGTGTATTAAAGAGCTTGAAGTCTATCCTGCCAACAACGTCAATCTCCAAGTTTCTAGTAATTTGTTCACAGTTAGGGCCTGTCTAACAAAATATAATAAAATATCAAATCATTTCGGAAATACATTCTACCTAGACATAAAATGTATTCCCTACAATTCCCTGTTCCCCAGTAATAAACTCACAGATGATTTCAAAGAAACCGGAGTTATTTATAGACCGGTGATTAAAAATATATTCTTCACAGTGAAAAAATAATTAATTGTACGAGTTGAAACCGAGATGCATGAAAAGTATTTCCGTCAGGGTGCAAAGATTATTGCTGCGAAATTTTCGAATGGTAGGCTACTGTTGCGTCTAACATAGCATCGGTAAAGTCCCAGAACTGTTGCGGGTTCAAGGACCAGCCGGCTGGACTGCACAGTCCTGTGTACACTATGTCCTCAGTTACTTGTACATTGTCTGCTGCTCCAGTGAGTGGACAGTTGTACATGTGACAAGGTAGCGCGGCAGTCAGTGAGTGTTTTCATGCAGGTCTGCTGTTTGTACACAGTCCTCAATAGAGAGTTTCAGTGATACTGACCCAATCGCGAATGTCATTAACCCGAGAAGTTTGAAATCTAACGTCTTCTAAAATGAATTAGCGAAATTTCCAGGTCTCTAAGCTTAGGCTTCTTAACATGTAGTGGAAAATCGCAATAATCTTTTGCAAAACGGTGTAACAGCCTTATGAATGCAATACGGTTCCGTAGTTTTTTTAAAAGACGAATTTAAAATATTCAGTAGCGGCGCACCATAGTTAGCATTGACCCAATCATATATGCGGACACGCCAGTATAACGACAGATATGGGCATGACATATCGAAGCTTAACTAATGGTCGACGTTTCCCACGTTAATGCAATGTCCCCGAGCAAACTGTATTTCCGCGGAAATTTCGAATCAACTGCAAGCCGCGACGCTATGTACAGGCCGATGGGGCATTAATGTAAATGACCGGGTGGGTGCCTGCGCTATGCCAGAATCACATAGGCCCGTTAGAAGCGACTAGGCGGGCGTGATGCTACTCTAATATTTGTCGTTGTTAGAGGCAGTGGAAAATCGCGAAAAGTTTTTACATAGTCACCAATCGTGACACGTGTAAACAGTTTTCTGGCAAATCGTTCTGTGCTAAAACTGTACAGTTCTAATTGGGTCCATTGAAGATGGACACAGTGCTTTATACAAACAAAAGCTAGGGACCCCTGTTTTTCGCGAAAAAAAAAAAATATTGTCCCAGTTTGTTCCAGTCCCTTACGTACACACCTGCAATTCTGATTCATGGTTATTGGCATCATGTCTTTGCAAAGTGACGTATATCATTTGACTGAGCCAATTACGATAACCTTTCTATAACAACACACGTCTGTGATTTGCCGGTAGAATCTCAAGACTCGTGAGAGTTAAAATATCCAATCACTGACCATGAAGCAGAACTGCAGTTGTGCTCGTTAGGCATCGAAACAAAGTGAAGCAAAATTCTTTTCGCGAAAAACAGGGCTCCCTAACGATAGCCAATATAGGTGCAAACCCTTCAGTGTTATGTATAGCATGTTTGAGCCTAGCAAACAATCAACTTTTCCCGCGATTTACCAGCGTCTCTAGTTATTGTGTACACTATTTTGGCTGTCGCGTAATGACAAAAATTGAAAAAAAAAATAAATAAATCAAGTGTAAATAACTTATTGCTACTATATAGGCCTACTCTCTCTAGTGCAAGAGCCACAGATTATTAGGCCTACGGTATTTAAGATATTTCCGTTTATTTTAACTATCCATTTGCATTCCGAAATTTGGAAATAAAGGCACAACTACACGTTTACTTAAAAAAAAACGTGAACCAACGAAAATCTATCTTTTAAAATAAACAAATGTAATTTACTACAAACTCACCAGTTTCACAAACATTTGGGAGCAATATTAAACTTCGACTTGCGAATAAAATCGATATAATTAATATTCGAAAATCGCGTCGCGTCCTCCATTTTTTCACGCCGACGTCACAGTAACCTCGGCGCTGATTGGCGGACATCTTTTGTTTTGAGTGTCGCAGCGGTCGTGTCGCTTATGTCATGCCTATGTGATTCCGGCATCAGCGGTTGTGTGAAAACGAAACTTAGAAAGCAAGATAGTAGCCGCCTTGGACTCTTCAATGCCGTGCGAAATTGATCTCACTCCGCTTCCAAGTAGCACTAGAAACAAGTTTTTTTTTGTCAAACTGACTTGGCAATCGGTCGAATGATCCTGAGTTCTCCCCTTCTCTCACACTTTGTTTTCCGCGTCTTTGCCGTAGCCTCGGCGCGAGTTTTCGTGAACCTTTTCTAACTTGCTACGTGCCGTGTTTTATCGTATTTATTTTCCCCCCTTTCTCTCGCCCTCCCAACACCAAATCACTTCTTTCTTAGCGATGCTTGGAGGGGGAAGAGGGTGTACCAAGTAAGCGCTGACGTGGAGGTTTGAAGAACAAACGCGGAGAAGGTTTGGTTTTTGGTGGGATAGGGGAGGAAAGGGGGGAGAGATGATTTAAAGTGAACGTAAGGAAAGAATGTGTTCATCCGACACTAGCCGACTGTTCGCGATGTGGGGCGGAAGGATAGGCGTCGGTCCGGCGGGACAGGCCGCCCCAATGGCGCCAATCCCCCTTCTCCCTCCTTAGACCAAACGATGGACCAGCCGTGGAGGGGGGTGAACGGACCCCCACAGACTTCCCCTCCCTCCCCGCTCCAACAAACAATTTCCTCTCGGATAACCCCTGACCGCGAGAAGCACACCGCGCCGCGCAGGGGCACACACACACACACACATACGCGCGCCAACGCCCCCTTGGCGATCGTTACGTCGGGTGAAGGAAGGGGTCTGTGGAGAAGGGGAGGGGTGGGGGAAAGTAGCCGCAGCGCGTGTTTGCGCCGTCCACGCACGCAGGCACGCACGCCCGACGTGCGCCAAATAACGTGCGTCGGCCGCCATCTTCTCGTTCGCTTCGACTCCGAGACCACACACGACTGCTCCCCCCCCCTCCGGCGCTATCCTGCACCGGCCACCTTCGACTAGCCACCCGCCTCGCCCGAGGTCCAGTCAAGATCCCGCGTGATCACACCGCCTGAGCGCGATCACTGATCTGGTCACGCCACGGATGACGACCTGGCGCGAGGACAACTGCGCCTTCTCAAGGGAAGAGAGTCCGCCAGACACTTTGATTGATTCAATAATTGTTACGTCTGAACGACTTATAACTTAGTTTGTTTTACACACATCGGCTACAGCGAGACTATTTTTGCAGTAATGGAAATTCTTTAGCTTTCGTAGTTCTTGTAATGGGATGTCAATGTCGAAATTTGTATAAACAGTTACGTACTAGAAAAAAAACCGCTCACTTAGAGAAATAAAATAATCCCCAATGAAGAACAGTGTCATGGGCTACATCAAGATACGTAAAAATACTGGATTGACATGTTTTTGTATTAATAATTAATTTCAGAAAGTAGGCATTTTTTTCTTTCCTTTCAGAAATGTTTTTTGTGCAATAAATAATTAATTTCCTCGCTACAAGTTACGAAGCTAAACGTGAATAATATTCGAACATATTTTGTGCCAACATACCCTTGAAAACGCTGTAGTTTCTTGTTGCACATCAATAATAAATAAGGAAATAATTCGTGGGCATATCACGTGTTACCCGCTCAGAAGTCAACGTACTTTTACAATGAAAAGCTTGTAAACTAATGTCGGAACATTTATCAGTCTATGCACAAACAATAAGCATGTCGCAGGTCATTAAAGAGGTCTCAATTTCCCACATACCTGTGGGGACTAGTGGGCTATGTGTAGGGACCCATGTTTTACGCGAAAAGAATTTTGTCCCAGTTTGTTTCAGCACCTTATGTGCACTTCTGCAGTTCTGTTTCATGGTTATTGGCAGCGTGTCTATGGCTATCATTTGACTGAGCCAATTACAATAACGTCCCTGCAATACTGCAAGTCTGATTTGCCGGTAGAATCCCAAGACTACTGATAATTAAAATATCCAATCACTGACCACGGAGCAGAATTGCAGATGTGCACGTAAGACACTGAAACAAAGTGAGGCAAAATTCTTTTCGCGAAAAACAGGGGTCCCTAGCTGTATGTTATGAGTAGGGCCCGGTAGTTTTCGCGAAAAGATTTTTGCCCCACTTTGTTTCAGTGTCTTACGTGTACACCTGCAGCTCAACTTCATGATGATTGGCAGAGTGTTTTTGTGCAGAGTCATTATTCATTTGACTGTGCCAATCAGTACATAGATAACTGGGACACAACACGTCTGTGATTTGCGGGTTTAACCTCTAGACGTTAT
>PNEQ01032237.1:9618-19686 GCA_003012365.1 Medauroidea extradentata
AAAAAAAAAAAAAAAAAAAAAAAAAAAAAAAAAAAAAAAAAAAAAAAAAAAAAAACAAGCCTAGTTGGCTGTAGTCAACACATCCATAAACCAGAAGAATAGAACACGAAAGATCCCATTCAACAACAATTAAGGGGAAAAAATAATAAACAACCAAAAATAAAAGTCGAAACGAAAAATAATGTGTAAAACTCAGGACATCACAACTATGACGTCACAGACAACACACAACTATGAAGACACACAAGAACACGGTAGATTTACAAAGACCGACTTTTCACGATGTCGGCTCTCTACGTCAGCAACGACGTTTCGGGAGCTGACATCGTGAAATTTTTTTTGTGTTTACTGACATTCTGTTACCTGCTTTGTTTAGACAACGTCTACCAAAATAAACTGTCATCGTCTTTGTCATGTGACGTTCCTATCAGTGGCGAAACGCCATTATGTTGTTCTCTGCACTACAAGGTCAACTGTTTAGAATATTTCGTTTAATTTCGGCAATCAAAAGGGTGGCTCGACTATTGTACCTAGTGACAAGTATGTAGCGAATATAAATGAACATTTACCATCAAACTATTTTTACATATTTTCAAGTAGCGACTGAGGAGCGTAAATTGTAATTAGGTGTCCGCGGTGGCCGAGTGGTCAGACCTCTCGCCTCAAACCAATGAGATCCAGGTTCTATTCTCGAGAGGTCGGACACCGAACTTTGACATGTGACAATCTGCCGGACGATGCCATTGGTCGGCTGGTTTTCTCGGAGATCTCCCGTTTCCCCTGCTCCTTCATTCCAACGATGCTCCATTCTCACCTCATGTCACCCCTATCCAGTGCAAAGATCTGGATGCTAAACGATGACCAAGCCACCCCCCACTCCTATTTTATAATTATTAATATTTAATTTATTCGTTGTAATGTTCTTTCTTAACATCACAAGAGCAGTTTTGGGAATGGCGAACGATTTTTCGGATAGTGTTCATGAATTGTTTCTAAATGTAAATAATAAAGGTTTTGTTTTCATACTTAAGAGACATTTCTCGTAATTGCAATGATGTATTTTGTAAATATATAAATTTCTTGACATTGTTTGGTCTGCGAGATGTACAATTATTTGAGGCACGCCTCGTGTACTTGCGTACTTGAGCTGCGTAGTCCTGAGTGTGTACTTGTCTAGTAGACGCACACACGTAATAGTGCTCATACAAGTACACTGTATATATAGTTTAACTAGAGCTTATCTCTGACAAGATTTCAAACCCTCTGATAAAACTTGCTGAAGACACTGTGTTTCAAAAACAATAAATTTATGTGTGTAAGCGTTTTTCTGATCGGTTGTAGTTACAGCTGAGGGACATCGCGTGAAGTGTCAACCTGACTGGCTCTTTTGCATATATATATATATATATATATATATATATATATATATATATATATATATATATATATATTAAACAAGAGCCTTTCCACGAATTTATTACTTATTTAATTTCCAGAATTTTCCTCTGTAGCACGGCTTTACGTAATCGGATTAGGGAATTTTACTTTGAAATTTGTAGCCATGCAAATTTAAATCAACATTACGTTAAATGGGGTTTCATATGGTTTTTAATTTTACTTTTAATTCCTATTCCTCTCTTTATTTTTCTCTCTTTCCTGTGAAATGGCGATAATCTCACGTGGAGCGATATTTTGTTTTACCGGAGTCCAGGAGCAGCTTAAAAAAGAAATCATAAACCTTGTTAAAATATTGACGAAGCGCCACTCAGCGGTGATATTTAACTGTCAGGTCAAAATGTCAAACATTTTCGTAACTAAACATTGATTCAAATGCTAGAAACAGTAAGCAGGTCAAAGTTAGTAAAATGTAAGTTTCATTCCACTCGTTCCTCATAAGTTTTACGGAAGCATTACTACATCTTCGTTACTCTTCCTAAGTGAAGCCAACTCACTCTTAATGGTGTCAATAAAGTTTTTGGTTTGATGGAACTGCTCTCTCTCTCTCTCTCTCTCTCTCTCTCTCGTGTTTTAATTTTAGGCATTGATGTATTTTGAAATGAAACGTAATGCTATACAATTGTATCGCAATATGCAAAGATACATAGTCTGCATCTCTACTTGTATTTGTCTGGAAGGCTCGTGGTGACAGCGTGCAGTTGCGTGTTCATTGAAATATTCATATGTTGTTGTGCTTAGAAGTTCTTATATTACGGTTATTTCACGTACATTAGCTCAAATGACGTAAATGAATTGCACAGGCGAAACTATGCTATACAGTTAACTTTCTAATCAAGTGTCTTAAAAGTACAAAAAGGATAAATTTTTTGCATTTTACTAGTGTGTGAATTTTTGGCATATCCTGTTTATTGAGGGAAGACAATTTTTAATGCTTATTTATATCTCGTTTAAGAAGGTATGGGACGGAAATTAACAAGTCAAATGCAAAATAAGGCGTACTGAACTTTACAGGGTTTTTGGAACTGTTGGTATAAAAACTATTTAACTTCAGTACTAATCTTTGGCAGCTAGTGAGAACGTACTTATCAGAGCGACGCATTGTTTTATAGATGGCAGTGTCAGAAACCCTCGTGTCTGGAGAAGCGCAGTCAACAATGCGGCGCAGATCGACTGGTTCACGCACTATCTACATTTAAGCAAGGTATGTTGTCACGCCTGAATGATTAGAGTTCTTTGTTTTATTGTAGTGTCTGTCTGTAGTGTTGCTTATGCTGTTTCTGGTGATTTGTTTTGTTTTTAACATGTTGCCTCCATGCACGTCAATGACATGCACTATGTGAATTTACTGACGAAACATTTTCTACCGTGGGAATGTTTGGTAAAATTTACCTGCCTAGTGAGATCAGGGAACATCAACAATATGTACGATTATATTCCCTCCCAAGGCATCTTTACTTGAAAGGGAAAAAATCCTTTACTTAATTTAAAACATTTAAATTTTACAAAAACGCCGTATAATAGCAATATTTTAAAAATTATTTATTTAAAAACAAGGGGAGAGTGCGTTAACCACATCGCTGTAAAGATGTTATAGCAGACGACTCTACAACAAGGCAACAACGAGGGTAGCAATTTTGTAAATAGAGTACATCATCGTTTCTTAATTAGCGACAAAACAGCTAACAATTATATCAACAATTTAAAATGTTCAAGAGGTCAATGTTTTTTAAGCCACGCATCACAGTTTGTGCGTAATATCTGAGTATACATGAAAGCGTTGATAGCAGAATATTATATTTTATCGTGCTATCTCACTATTTCTAGCACTTGCGTACGTCCTACAAAACTATTAAATACGATATAGATAATTAAGCTTCAGTCATGTTGGCTGACACACATATTGACAGCGTGCTTAACAACTAAGATTCTAAAATTACACTTTTCAAAAGTCTGAGTGAAGACTGAGGATTGAACTGCTGTGAACAGGGACTAAGCGCTGGCAGCAGAGAGGCGTAAGCTTACTTTACTATATGTACTTGTCGAGAAAACTGTGTAGTTTACATTACAAGCCAGACACAGAAGTATTCCTTGGCCAGGCCGCGGTCGTACAAGAACAGGACTGGACACTCGCCTGGAGACTTCACCTCCTTGTTGTTTGGCTGTAGTTCACCAAGTTACTGAGTGTGTTGTGCGTCTTTGGCGCTGCAGTCAGGGCGGTCGAGCTCAAACTCCGCCCACTTCCCCCCCCCTCACTCCGCCAACTAAGATAAACAATTTATCAAAACGTATTTTTTTTATCTTTTAAGTCATGGCTCCAGCAATCCTTATTTACTTTATAATGTTAACAATAGAAAAACGTGGGCGAAGTTTGAGTCCGACCGCCCGGATTACAGCACCAAAAATAACAACATTCTCGGTAACTTGAACTACAGCCAAACAACGAGGGGGTCAAACAAAACACATCGGTAGATAGGCGAGTGTCCAGACCTGTTCTTCTACGACCGTGGTGCAGATAATAGACACACATGACGCACTGCAAGTTGCCTTCTCTATGACAGTCAACATAGATCATTCCTTACTACGAGCTGACTTACAAGAATCCATGTATAAAGGCGTCGATCCATCATTCCGTGAAAACAGACGTAGCAATCGCTTTGGATTGTTCCTATCACGTCACAGAACTTCGTTCTGCAGGACTGATTGCTTCTTTACAACATGTTTTTAATTTTTTTATTTTTTTATTTACAGAACAAATTGCTGCTTTCACAAAATAATATTGTTTCTTTTACAAAATGCCTGTCTTTTAAAAATCTGATTTTTCTTGTACGTAATGTATTTCGCTTACAAAACAGATATTGAATTTCACAAAACAGATTGTTCAATTTGCGAAACATATTTCTTCTTCTACAGGAAACTAGCTTTACGCACAATCCACTCAGTACCGACAACTAAACATTCTGTCTTGACATAATGATGTTCCTTGACAAATAGGTTTCCTCAATGCGAATTTTCGACACTTCTGCTGTATACGTGAGTAAAAATGTTGCCATGTGAATATAAAGAGTTTCTTTTAAGATGCCTGACATTTGACTAACCAATGTGTTTATACTCAGTAATGTAAAAATTGTGAATATTGAGTTTCTTGAAGATCGCGCATTTGTATTAATTAAACGATACATAAACATTAAATGAGTAACAGTAATACAATACAAACAATATAATTACAACGTAAACACTTCTTTAATGAGGTGATATAGCAGTTGTGTCAAAGTTTATAGGGCATATGCCTTATATCTCAGGATAAATACTAAAGTATTGATAGTCCTATGTTGTGTCGCTAGAAATTTTTAAGCTCCGTCGTGTATGAATATCTTTTTTTGGATTCTGAATAATGTGTTCTCTTTCTTTAATTCTTGAACTGCGGTTTTCCTTTGCCCGAGCCAAGCTGTTCATCTTCGCTGCTACACAAATTACTTTTTTACACGTGACGAAATATGCTTCAATTGTTTTTCTCTGTGTATTTAAACAAGGGAATTGTATTATTACTTTGGTTCGCTGTCTCTACTTTAGTGTTTGGAAACTCAATCTAAACCTTGACATTTTGGTTATCTATGATGGTCTTTTATCAGACATAAATTATTTCTTATCATCCGAATGCACCTCATTGAAAGTGGTCACTTATCAATACAGTACCCAGTTATTTGATTAAGTTTGCGTAGAAGCGAACGTAAGTTAATAAAATGTTGCGACCTGGTTTCACGTCTATGTACGAAGTTGTGAAATTAGCAGTAATACATACAGGAAGCTAAAGAACTTCATTATAATTTAGGTAACTCCTCTGAACAGACATCATTATAATAGTTCATAGAGTTCAGTGCATTTATTCTGCTGTCTGGGTTTATGTTGGTTCACAACATCGCACTGGACGTGACACGTGCGACACGAATACAACAATAGTACTGATGCTTCTGTGACCGATGCTTCATATCTATGAAACTAGCGCTTGGATTCCTGTATGAAACAACCGCAGACCACCACGTCTCCAAGAACCGCCGACCAATGAGCGTGCATCCTTGGTGACAAGAAGTCTTACTACATAGATGCACCAGAACTTCGCGTCCAACCACGCCTGTGATCTCGGCAACCGTGTATACGTCAACACACTGGTGGCGACCACGAAGAAAGACAATCTTCATCGAATATACGCGAATATCCGCGGTGAGTCCGGACACAACCACACCTCGTGGTGGTCACGAGAGCCCCCCCCCCCCCTCAAGTCCCCTAACAGACGCTTTCGTGGCACTTTCTCTAAGAAACTCCCCCCTTATACTCCCAACCAATCATAGAGTCTCTGGTCGATTGACATAACTAAACCCGGCCTTTCCTCCGTATCGGTTTAATATTTATTTTCAAAATTAACACAGATTGACATTTACATATACTCGAACGTGTATACAAAATTTCGGCCCTTATTGATGAGTAATAGTCAAGTTAATATAAAAATTTACTGCAGGGGGTAGGTGAACCCACGCCCCTGCACTGACCTACTTCCATCCTCTGAGTTCTGTTTCCCACACCAGTTCAAGGTCACGAGCCAGATAGCATCTTATGTTTGCAGCTTTCTCTCTTCATCGCTGTGTGAAAGGTTAAATGACTGTGAAACACTTCGAAACCCTCTTCTCTCGCAAGTATGCAAAACTAAATTGAATATAAATTACATGAAACAATGAATTGCGATTGACTAAGGATAAACACATGATTCTAAATACAGTAAAATTTCTACGGGCTCTGTACGACTATTTTAACAAAATTAACTGTACTTACATGGAACATGGAGCTAGTAGGCTCACTATGAAGTCAGTGAAGATAAACTTGAGTAAGTTTGATGTGTAGCTGACTGACAACCAGGGTGACATGCGACCCTGGTGGCGCGACACAGAATTGAGCTTCACAACTGGACTATTGTCGTCCAACTATCTGCAACACTGCCACAACATGTCAGTATTGCAGGTGACACAGAAGTAATTTATCATGTTAGAGCAGGAAATGTGTGCAAACTTCATTCTTTATTATCTTGTCTGCACCTGTTGTGGAAGGAAGGAATGATGTTGTGTATGTTTATGTCTTTACAGTAGTAAAAATTTAAAAAATAAAGAAAATAGAAAATCGTCTGGAATACTGACAAATCCTGTACTCTGTGCTGAATAATAGTACAACTTAATTTCATTTTTATTATTCGATGTGTCTCATTTAGTGTTTATTTACAACTTATTTCTCCGGCTGAATATAAATTCTGTTCGTCTGCCATTTGACCATCTGTATCTTCAGCAAAGAAAACTTATTGACTTCTGTTAATTTAACGACAGATGTGATATTTTAAATATACCCGTGGTATTGTATTAAGTTAAATTCAAAATAGTATGTTATCACATAAATATAGCTAACATGGTAGTTGTCTTTATATAGCTTGCTCGAATGCTTAATACCAAATCTCCAGACATACTACTTGAATCAGTTATAATACAAAACCCGAGCACAGAGGGAAGTATTTTATACCGTGCATAGGAATGCAGGTTAGGCGCGAGGAAGTGGACTGTTTGCTAGGCTTCAATGTAGCACACTAATGTTGGACATTACTTACGTCATTGGTGGACTGCACTACTGAACATTTGTGATTGGTCTATAAACAACTAACCTGTCACATAACTGCCGTACAATTATACAAGGTGGAGAGTTGTATATTGGTCTGGAGACAGTGGTGTAGGAACAAGGGGGTACAGGAGTACAAAGTACATCCGTTGCAAAAAAAAATGATATTGGGTTACAAAATATGATCTGTATACCCGTAGGCTACATGTTAGTGCATATACCGATGCAAAAATAAACAAATCAAGTAGACAGTGTGTGGCAAGATATATGTTTACCTTACTTACACAATTAAACTAATAATAATTTAATGGTATAGAAGTTGTAACAATATATGTTGTGCTTTAAGCCTACTTGAACTGTTTTTTTTCTGTAACACCCCTATTGGACATCCCTACAGACCGTTTTTTAAACTGTGAATATTTCAGTAATCTGTGCTCGGTATTGACCAGGGTCAGGCAAGCTTCCTGCCGCTTCCAGGGTTCGGTCTTCTCCGTGACCACTCGACTACTGTCGTATTCACAGAGATACAGAAATACGTTTTAAAGTTCAGTGAACGCCTTGTCTATATTGTCACGATGGCATTGTAGGGGGATAAATCTGGAATACAACCAGAATAAATATAACCCGAAAGTGACCTAATTTCAGGGGCAGAGAGCAGAATAACACTAATATTGGGGGCGAAACAAAACAAGAGACTACTGGCTTCTACATCTAGTGCAAGAATGTATCAAGTAGATCATACAAGTAACGCATTCAGTATCGAGTACGTGTGTGTTCATGATGTAACATCTGAAATAATAAATTATTAGACAACTTAACACTAGCCTGATAAATAATAAAACTGGGACAAAATAAGTAAAATTAAATTAAAACACCTACGGTTTCATTAAAATACTAAAGTTGTTTGAATAAAATAATAATAAATATAATTTTTTCATCGTGAATGGAATCTGACATAAGAAAGACTAGACACGTAATTAAAATTTAGGAAGACAGAATTAAACATTTTGAAAGTTATGGCAATTAACAATTATTTGCACCGAATTGAACATTATAAAGTTTTCAAAAGTGAAGGGATTGAATAATTTAAAACAAGTTATAACCGATCATTTAAATGTTATTAAAATCGGGCAACATTTAAGAGTTTTATTAACAAAAATAATGAAAAGGAACTTAATCACATTTATTTGTTTCATTTACAAATTACTTTCATATTTTGCGTGTGAGACTCGCGCTCTTTCCCGGTTTAATTTCTCAAAACAAATTCATTTAAATCTTAACTTTACTTTTTACTATGTGCCTTCAACTTTACAGTACACATTACTTGGGTTTAAATGTCATCTGTACCGTCTGTCTTAACGCGTACCGTCTGTCTTAAACACAGACATGAGTTCATACAACGGATTTATAGCTTAACAGGAGAATAACATTTATTCCAAGAGCGAACTAGTGATGATACAACTGGCACTTAACCACATTGTTGTACACTTCTTCTGCCAGTCACCACTAATATGTGCGTCTATAATAGCGTAGGAGTTCCTCATCGCCGTTTCTCACACGAGATTCGAACCCTAATCATACTACCAGTGTCCCAAATATTACGCCAAGATAGGTAGTCAGAAAAAAGCAAATGTGTAGGCTTATACAGGCCTACATCAAAAGAGGTACGTATCAATTGGACGACCAAAAGTAACAGCTTTAAAATTATTTCTCCAGGGTCATATCTGTTTTTCAGGATTTCTGTAACATTTTACACCTTTCAACCCTTAAACTGTCGAATTTCGAAAAATTATGAAATAGCTTATTATGTAAGTAAGTTTCATTCTTATTCAGAAATAATCTCGATATCTCAACACGTATACGGACTGCAAATTATTAAGGGGAGAGGGGATCCCCGCAGATTTGTAATTGTGTTTATAATTTTTTGTATTTGAACTTGTATTTATTTCATGTCTCAAGGTCAAGTGGTTTGGGCTGTGTGTTGATGTGTGTACGAGTGAGTGAGTGGGAAACTACATTTTATATTTAGAAGTTATGTGTGCAGTTACAATGTAAAATACACACAATGAGCAAAATAACACAAAAAAAAATGTAAGATACACCATTACGAAAAAAAAATGTGCGGATGTATGTGAAAATTGTTATGAAGTTACAAAGCATTCTTCTATAGGTCGTTCAGGATAACGTAAGCACTAAAAATGTAACCTTCGAAACATATCACTAACCTTTACTGCATATAATTCAACAATAACTCTAGTAACCTTACTGCTTGTGAGGTTGGCAGCAAAATAACGCAATATAGTTCCATGTATTTTCATATTTTAATACAGTCGTACAAAACAAAACCAACCAAAGTCGACATAATTGTATTTTATATGCATATAACCTTTTTTTTTTTTTTTTTTTTTTTTTTTTTTTTTTTTTTTTTTTTTTTTTTTTTTTTTTTTTTTTTTTTTTTTTTTTTTTTTTTTTTTTTTTTTTTTTTTTTTTTTTTTTTTTTTTTTTTTTTTTTTTTTTTTTTTTTTTTTTTTTTTTTTTTTTTTTTTTTTTTTTTTTTTTTTTTTTTTTTTTTAAACAAAATGTGAAGATTCCTACTGACTACGCAATTTACCTTGCACGCGCAAACATTAAGTGAAGAGTTCTGAGAGGTTAAACATTTTCCATAGTTAGCCGTTACGTGCGGAAATATACGAATTGGCTGAAAATAGAACTTTAGCAGGGTTTTTTTTGAGTGCTCACTTTATCCGGAACCGTCTATAGCCAGTTTGTTGTAGAGTGTACCATAATGTATGTATTGTAGGTATGAAGTTTGTTGTAGAGTGTACCATAATGTATGTATTGTAGGTATGAAGTTTGTTGTAGAGTGTACCATAATGTATGTATTGTAGGTATGAAGTTTGTTGTAGAGTGTACCATAATGTATGTATTGTAGGTATGAAGTTTGTTGTAGAGTGTACCATA